>JANSTS010006604.1:0-13441 GCA_026546915.1 Sylvicola fuscatus
TTAAATTATTTACTGATCTTATCATGTTTCTTAACTCGAATTCGCGTGGGAGTTCCTAATTTTTTAACATTGTTTCAACCCACTCAATATTATGTAAGGAAGTACATTAAAAAGTTTATCAATTATTATTTTTTATAAATTTTGTTTTTATTAGGAGAAAAGCAAATCTTTACGGTAAATGTTTGTTTAAGAAACGGAAAACCCGTCATCGATTTGTGTGTCAGAAATAGTCTTTCTAACAAACAACAAATCCATTAAAAATTTAAATTGGTTGATGACTACCCGAAATTCCTTCGTTCCTCAGACACTATTCTACTTTCTCACACCAGATGATTGTAAAACTTTAAAATGTAAGAAAATAATTAAGACGTCACACAATTTTTTGTTGTTACCAGGATTGCATGCATTCAGGCGTTTGGTAATTAAATTATGTTAATCCCAAGATGATTCCAATATTTAAG
This sequence comes from Sylvicola fuscatus, assembly GCA_026546915.1. Lineage (NCBI taxonomy): Eukaryota > Metazoa > Arthropoda > Insecta > Diptera > Anisopodidae > Sylvicola > Sylvicola fuscatus. Next base: position 462 of record JANSTS010006604.1, read on the forward strand.
CAACAACAATAAATGTCTTCAATGGAAAATCCCAGAATCAGAATTAATTAAATTCATGTTAATTGGAAAAGTTAAAGCTTCCAACACCAATCAATGATCGATTTGATTAAATTGATAATATCTGCATGGATTTGGCGGCGCGCAGACATAAACACTTCATCGCCGCATGGAGCCCGCGGTAGCGCGGTTCTCTGCCGCGAACGATAAGTAGAATCAGCGACCCTAAAAACAAAAAAACAAAAAACAAAACATGTATGAACCACTTTAGCACAATAAATTGATAACGACAGGCACAAGGGCGTGCATGTGTGCTGTTTTCGCGCTTGATAACCAACATGGAAAGCTTCAAGTCGGCACATGCAAAAAGCTTGGTGATTTGTTCGCGCCCAACACCCTCGAGCCCGCGCCCCACACATTCACCGCCAAATTCACTCACACATCGCGGCCGTCCCTCTAGTGTGCAATTGATTTGATTACTGAGGCGCGATCAATTCCTTGGCGGTTTGCGAATTCTGTGTCATTCGCAGTTCGTCAATTGTCGCGGTAATTTGTGTCGATTGCGCGCTCCGCATTTTGCACAAGCCAACCGACAAAAGTTTAAGAAAAATAGAAAATAGTGCAAAGGGAAGCAACTTTTGACGGGTGTGCACATATTTCGCTAAACACCGAAAACCATAAGAAGTAAATAAATAAATAGTTTAGGCGCGCACGACGCCTTTGAGTCGGTGGATTTTACGCGGACGGTCGCGTCGCGCGCTTTTCACGTGCATGTTGTTGTTTTTTTTTGGCATTTTAAATGCAATTCTGCTGCAGTGAGAGACCTTGATTCCGTTTATTTTTTATTTTTTGGGGACGACTAGCATGTGCAACAAGTGCAATTGAGTTGGAGTAATTCGGTTCAAAAAAAAAAAAAAAACTGCATCGACATTGATGCGCGTGATAATTGTGAAGAAATTTAATTTGAAAAACAAGTGAAAATGATTGTGCTAATCGAGGTGTTCCTCTTCTTGTGCGTAGTTTACTACATTTTCAATAAAAATCGGTAAGTCAATGCGACAATGGTCGCTCATTTGCATCTAACTGTGTCGAAGGTCGATGGAAATGTTTTCACTTGAGAAATTGTATAGACGAGTAAATATTATGTTTAATTGCAACGTCTTAGTTTAAGTTCCTGTATAAGAACGGCGATAAGTCGGAATGAGTTGAACTTTGCGCGCGATAAGCGACAGAATGTGGCGGCCATTCGCTGTGTGTGTGTGTGATGAGGCGACACTGGTCATCATATGTTGTATGGACAGAATTTCAATATTCTTCAGCAAATGCCTAGAGACAATCGGAAATCAACGCCAATTAATTATTTGTTTCATTTACTTATGTCATGTTGTTTGTTTTGTTTGTCTCACCTCCGACGAACAGCAAATCCAATCAAAGGTTGAACCACATCAAGAATTTTACACTTTTAATCGCCCCGACCGACTTACGAATTCTACACACGCTCGTCACTTTTTCATTGAGCACATCACACATGCGGTGAGTCGGTGTAGTAATGTGTTGAATTTCAGCTGCTAATTAACTTAAAAAAATATGTGATTTTGACAATGTCATTGCAGCTAAGAAAACTGTAAATTCACCTTTGCCAATATCAATTAGAATTGATCACCTTAGCGCAGCTTTTTCGCAACATTTAATTGCCAAAGCTTTTTAACTCACTTAAATGGCAACATATGTTTCGTAAGATTATTTTCTTAATTTTTGCATGTATTATGCTCGCAATTATAGGTTAAAAAACATGTTTTTTTATGATTTGTTTACTGTTTGTTTGTTTTTTTCTTATAGCATTTTCTTTCGTTTAACACGCTACTTCTCAGGCTATTGAGAGATTTTATGCGTCTCAATTGGATAAACGACAGTCGTCGTCGCCGTCGTCTTATAGAATTAAATTAGATGCAAAACATTTGGTTTATTTTGATTCTCTGGTCGGCATGTGCATTAACCCTGCTAACTGTGCAGCTTTGTTGCATCACTTGCAACTTTTGCATCGAGTTTTCTCTATTGTTGGTGTGTTTGTGATTAGTTGAAATCAAATATGCTTAATTAATTATTAATATCGTTTGAATGTATTAGCGAGCGTGTGGCAATTTAATCTGATGCAAATCCACCACATTTTGCGCGTTCTCAGAGATAATTACGCGCTTTTCTGCGGTGCTCAGTATTGGGTTCTTTGGTTTCAATGATAATTTTACCATTTTGTTTCTTTACTTCTGTTCAATTGGAAAATGTGAAATTTTATTTTATTATTATTATTTTAAACGTTGAAAGTATTTTTCTTTGATTTTATTGTAATCTAATTTTAATTTGGTTTAAGAAAGTTTTCTTCTTCAATTTTTTAGTTACATTTATATGACTTTTAAATTATAAATTGAAAACATTTTCAATCAAAAAGCTCTAGATTTGTTAAAATGGCATTTTTTTTGTATTAGATTATTTTTTATCTGATTTTCAAAGCAAAATAATAAACTTTCTTATAAAATTCAATAAGATTAGAATGGATTTAAATTAGGTTTTTTTATTTTGACATCAATAGTATCATTTTGTGCTCACAGACAGCCTTTGGAGTGCTAAAAGTTCTATTTTCTAGAGAAAATTTAAAACAACTATAGTTAGTTAGCAACAAATCTAATATCAGAATGTGACTTAATATCAAAAATTTACTTTAACTTTGTTTTAAGAATTTTTTGTAAATGTAAATTGAACTTAGACTCACTTTATTTTCAAGTCACTCTAGATACATTTTTTTAGATTATACTTCAAAACATCTTAATTTACTTAATATCGTTTAACTGCAATCAAATGAGAGTCAACCAAAACTGATACAAATGTTCAGCTGTTAAGTTAAATTTAACAAACTTTGTCTATTTTTGAATGAATGAATGTTGAACTTAAAGATTTCTACGAGTTTAAATATTTTAATTGATTGTCTATTTGATTAGCAATTTCCATTCAAAATTTGCGCGCAGAAGCTCTTAGAAGTAACGATTTCTTTAAGACATTTCAAAAATTTACCTTTAAGTTATAAAAGTTCAACATTATGTTGGTATTTTCTGTTTTCTCTTAAATTGTGCTGAAAGTTATTACAGGTGGCTTACGATTTAAAAAGATATATTTATGTAATACCTTAAACAAAGCAGGTGCTTTATCAAAAATTAAGAAAAGATTGAACAATAATAAATCTGCTTAACAACAAGCAAACCGTAATCTAAGTTTCTTAAGCTAATTAATATTGACGTGTCGTTTGCAGTAATACTCGTCAAAATCTCAAAAAATTAAGAATACTCAAAACGCAAACAAAATCGCGATTACATTAAGTACAGTCAGACATCAGTTACGAGGCTCCCACATGATAAAAACGTTGAAAATTACTGAAAAAGTTACAAGAGTTCAAGGTCACACATTTCTAAGCGCTCAAACGCTTGATAACGGGACAAACGTGTGTGACAAACTGCGCGCGCGTTCGCTGTGCTTTCGCTGATTTTTTTTTTGTTCCTGCTATTTTTGTTTACAAGCGGCCGAGCAGCGACCGATAAGACGGAAAAACGCCAAGTGTGAATGTACACTTAGGTAGCTAGAAGACAATTGCGAATTGCTATCGAGCAAAGGTCCCTTTCGATTTCTATTCTTGCTCTTAAGACGTGAGGCTGATTAGATTGCGCAGATCTAGTGGTGCTGGCTTTGTTTATGGGCATTAAGGTGTCCGTCTTATAATCTCTGAAGACAAACTGATTGGTTGTTATTGTTGAAACGCATGGCAACAACAAATGTGCGTGATGAAAGTGAGCCATTGTCCATCGCAAGGAGCGATCTTAATTATTGCGATAATTGTACAATCAATTATTGAAAAGTGACTCAAGTAATCTGGCTGATCTTTGAACAAAACATCGTGAAATGTGTCAGTTTTTATGTCTTTATGAAGATTTGATTCATGGTGGCAGCAAATTCTTTAATCATTTCATTATCGCGTTCATTCTTCACATCAATGTTTTGTGTTGAGAACAGTCAACTATGATTATATTGTCACAGATGCGATATACATAAGTTCGAAGAAATCTTTAGACAATGTGTCTCAAGATGCGTGTTTAAACTGTTGAGAAACTTTCAACAGACTCAATTTAGGTTTCGAGGAAATTTGAACTGACAAACTGCTTTATTCTGTTTCAAGTTGCAACTTCTGACTTTTTTACTTTTCTTAAAAAATATTTTTTAAATACCTGGACATTAAGATTTTAATTATCTTTCTTTCTAATCCTTTTTTTGTATAATGTTTTTACTTAATTTTGATGTCAGTACTCAAATTATGATTTGAAACATTTTTAATTTACTGATGGATCTAATAATAAACCAAACAATATTTGAGGTTTTTTTTTTATTATTGTTTTTTTGGGCAAATATTTAGTGTTAAGATTCAAAAATCACCACTTTTCATCCAAAACAAAATTTTTTTTTTTTTTTAACCCAATAATGTCAGAGATAAAAGTTTAGAATTTAGATCAATATTTCTTTTTTACTAATATTACATATTTTAGTATTCAATATATTTTAAAACAGTCGGTTGAATATTTCTTCGATTTCTTTACATCTCAATGAACAGAAAGGAAAATTCCATTCCATTCTGATAATATGTGAAAAATCCTCCCATATCAAAACCATGTATGGACTATGGTGCTCAATTACTATTAAAAGCGATAAAGAAACATTTATAGAAATCTTGAACTTTGTACTTTTTTCCATTATCAAGTGATGATGTAGACTAATTGTTTCAAATCCCACATATGAATGCATTTTTTCGTTTTTTTTTTCAGCAAATGAAAATTATTTTTGACTCAAACAATTGAATTGATAACAATTGCCGGATTTTCTCACATTTTAAGGTGATAGCAGTTTTATTGATACTTGAAATTAAATCGCTCTAATCACATTGATTAAACTGTTGTCGGGAAAAAAACATCAGATAAACGTTGCTGTTTTCAACTGCACTTACGAAAAAAAAGAAATTGTTTTGCTTGTTTTTTCTTTTTTGTTTGATGCACTTTTCCCTCATACTGATTACGCTTGCATTGATAATTCGATGGTGATAGGGATCAGTAATCAATTTTCACTTATCACTTGGAATTAGATTGACGTAAATGTTCATTCCTAATTATTATTAATTTTTTGAAGATTCCATTTGGCTAATGTCTAATGCACTTGTAGAATTTGTGTTGCGCATTTTCATTGTGCCGATCCGTCAAAAAGTAAAGCGACGAGGTCAGAGCATTGACAAGTAGTTTCAGCGTCATTCCGTTGATAACTGACGGCCTGGAAAAAGCAGATTGTTGATGGTTTTCATTCGTTTTTATTGTTAAGCTGTGCCACATTTTTTACATAAATTTATAACAACTAACAGTTATTTTTAAATATTTCCATTAATTTAAACAAATAAACTAATAACGTGTTTTTTGTGTAACCTTTGCATTTTCTAAGCAACGTAACTCTCATCGATTCTTTAAGTTTTCCGTAAACAAATATCGTCTTGTTTTGATATTGTAAAATGTTGGAGCTTTTGCAATAATAAAACATGTACCGAAAACTAATAGCAAGATTTAGCATAGAAAAGATTTTTTTCTCCAAAAACAATTAATTGATTGTTTTCAGTTATTCGTAAAATAAATCTTTGAAACAAGATCAAAACAAAATTTTCGTTTTAAAAAAAAAAAAAAAAAACTTTTACATACTTAACTTTATGGTGGAATAATGTTTTTCATAATTATAGAACTCAGCTAAGTAAACATTTTCATAAAATGTTTCATTGTCTATCTTTTGAATCGCTGGCTTTTCCGTAATAAGTTCTTCACCTTAAACATTAGAATAGAATGACCTCAACAACTTTTCGTAACAAAAGAAAATATCTTCAAAATTTTTGTTACATAAAAATGATTGCTTTACTTTTTAACAATTATTTATTTTCAGTCTTACAAGAACTGACATTTTTTTCGAAATATGCCATGTTCAAGCAACCATTCCTTCAAGGTCAAAAAACGTTTCTTTTTTAAATATTTTTTTTTGCTACCTGTAAATTAGACATTTTTTGGTGCATTTTTTTTTGAATTTCTTCTTGCTTAAGGACACATCTAGGATATTATAAAGATTTGACAGCTCCTCTCCACCGCGTTTTTTTTTTGTACATTATTATATATTTCGAAATCCTTTAACTTTATTATAAAAATGTAATTATTGGACCTAGCCGAGGCAAACTACTCAGGCTTTAAATTTGAATTTTCATGATCAAATAAATTTGTTTTCTATTTTTTTAAATTTAATCGGTATTGTAGCTCTTAAAGAAGAACAACAACTTTGCTAAACATATTACATGAATGTGAAACGAAAATTCTTTCAAGATCAACAAAAACATTTTTCTATTTTTATTTTAAATAACTTCCCAAATTACCTATAAATGTATTAAATAATATAAAAAAAAAAAAAAAAAATATTTTGAATAAAGATTTAAATCTACAAAATTTCCGTTAAATAAGTTATATTAAAAATGTTCTTCAAATTTCACATACTTTTCTGTCCATTTTCTTTAAAATTGTCTTTCTTCTCTTGAAGTTAAGATTTTGTGACATAACGATAGAGACTTTAATCCAAAGTCCGGTTGCAAGATATGCCGATCGACTTTTAGACGGCTTCTGTTTTACAGCAATTGATTGATTTAATTAACCTTTGGCACGAGTGTGACAGGTGCATTTTCTATTATCAGTTTTCATTTGAGTGCATTTTGGTGCGAGTGCACTTTTGCAATAGAAACATTGCATAATATAATTGATTATCAACGCAATTTTCCTTCAAATTAAAATCAATCGAAATCTTTAAGTTATTTATATCTCCTCAATAAATTATCTCAGATAAAGCTTAACCAACTTGACAATTCTATTACAGCACCGATGATATGGTCGATGTGATTTCAGCGCGACTGCAGGAGGCATGTGGATCTTGGCGCCTGCCTGGTTTCCTCGGCGGCGAAGTCAACGGCACCGAGCCGTCAACATTTGAACGTCTTACCACAGATGCCATCAAGAGATTTGGCACTGAGCAACGTCGCAGGAAGCTCGCCTCCAAAGAGAGCGAACATAATGTAGGAGCCTTTTTGCACATTTCCCTTAATCTTGCATAATATCTGGAATGAGCTCTGTTTGGCTGCAACTTTCCATTTGTTTTATTTTTATTTTTAATCTTTCACTTCTCATTTGAGAACGACTATAAATTTTTATATATATTTTTTTTTATCTATACATTCTATCTATTCTTTCATCCACTCTTTTGCTGATGGGATTGTGATGCACGTGATTAGGCGCGAGAACGCGGATTGTACGAGATTAAAGAAACACCGGTGCCAAATATTCCACTGAAAACGCAGAGTTTTCAGAGTCTATCGTGTCCCCACTGTGCACCACATCTAAGTGTAAGTACAACAGCTGATCCGCTTATCTTCCGCCTATGAGATTAGGCTGATCCATGTATTAAAACTATGCTTATTATCTTCTCTTGTAAGTTTTTTTTTTCTGCAGTCGTTGAATTAATCAAGTTATAAGTGAATTATTGAGCTATTTTTGTGTTCTGCTATCTCGGGGAATTTTTCATAATTTATTACTCATCGATTCATTCTAATCCAAAAGAAAATACATTTTTATCGCGATTTAATCTAAAAATATACAATCAGATTTTTGAAGAATTTAAATATTTTGATCCGTATTTTTCATGTCTCAATTTGGTATGGAATTTTTTTATTTTTTTGTTTGTAAGATTTTGTATTGCTTAAACTTTTCTTACAGTATTTTTATTGACGGATTCCTGCAAAATCAATTTTTTTCTGTGTTAATTCTTCAGTCTTTATGAACTGAACTGAAACATTGTAATTGGGAAAAAAATTAAATCAAAGACAAAAATATTGAAACCTCAAAAAAATCTTCGGGGTTTTCTCCTTTTTTCCTTTTTTCTACCATGTTATCCCTTATGTTTTTGATTTAATAATGTTACTTAATTATTGGACCCTTCGCACAATTTTTGAAAAATCAAGGTCATAAAATTTACTTTTCAATGTCAACATTTTTTTGTTTTTCCATCTTTTCAATAATTATTTCTTCTCTATAATTGTTGATCTTAATAAGACCTACTTTTTTTTTTGTTTTATCCCCTTGCTTGATAATTATGAGATGTTACTTAAATTTTGGCCACTTTTCTTTAGTTTAAAACAAATATTTATATAAATTGCATCTTTATGCATTTCTTATTAGAAATACTCAAAACTGCATCAAAACATTTGACCGTACAAATTTTACCGGTATCAGAAATCATCGTAAATAAAAAGTATGTCGTATACGATTATGAATTGTATTGACTAGAGTTTTTGATGAATTCGACTTTCGAGCATAGCCTTTGACCACGTATTTTGTATTTGTTGTTAAGTAAAACCGTTTGTAAATATTTTTAAATTATTAAAACGCAATAATATGGCCGTAATAGTAATTTTTAATGACGAAATAATATTTTCAATAATTGCAACAACTAATTGAATTTCCCGCGACTTAATACTTAAACTGCTGCTTTGAAAAATACTTAAAAATTAACACACGCATTTTGTGCGCCGGTGATCGTGAGACGATCACTTCAACGCATTTGATTCTAATTATAAAACGCAAACTCAACTGTTACCTCCTTAGCTTGCATGCATGCATATTTCAACTTTGTTTATTTGCATGTCGTAGAGTTTATTTTGTCATTATATTGTCGTATTTATATCCGTCTTTGTGAGATCACACCATTCACAGCCGCAGCTAAACAAAGATAGTAAAGACTAATGTAATTGCTAATCAACAACTTGGCCGCTAAGAAAAATCAATAAACCGCAGTAGTGAAATTGTATTTACTTAAAAGCGAAAAATTAAGCGCACCGAAAATGCCTCGCAATTGCTGTGGTGTGGTTAAGTTCATTGAAAAAGTATTTTAGTGTCCCACTTCGTGGGTCGCACACACTGCCAACAGAAAACAAATACAAAACTGATCCATCAAAAACTGCCCACATTCTCTTTCCAGGAGGTTCAATTGGATCCGAATGAACGTCGACGCGAGGTGACAGACATTCTGCGTGTGACACAACATGCCGGCTGGCGTCCCGACAGCACAATCTTCGACTGGGGCTGGTGGTGTCCATTTTTGGCGCAATGCGTCCGCCTAAAGAAGTTTGCACTGCCCCAAGTGGCTGGCACCGTCATCAAAGATGACCGGCTGGTGAGTGCAATTCAGGCGGCCGCCATGGAGTCAGTGGACGAGAAGAAGGAGCAGATTCGTTTGGCTGGCAACAATGACCGTGAACAATTCGACGAGACCAAGTACTATCAGGTCATGCTAAAGAAACATGAGCGACGCGCCAAAGTTTTACTGATGGACATGAGATCGAAAATCTCTGATCTCTTGCTACGTATCACGTCTTGGGTGCTGTACAAGTTGCTGCCGTGCTTTTTGTCGGGCGTTGTCGCCCATCCCGCACAAATTCAAATGCTGCAGACGGCCACAGAAAAGGCGCCCGGTGCTCCGTTGATCTTTTTGCCGCTGCATCGCAGCCACTTGGATTATATTTTGGTCAGCTTCATTTTGCTGAACAATGACATTCGCAGTCCTGTCGTTGCAGCCGGCAACAATCTGAGAATTCCATTGTTTGGGTAAGTCTTTTGTTTTGCAACCCTTTGTGAAATCGGTTTTTGATTAGTTTTCTTGATTTCCAGAGCTCTTTTACGTGGATTGGGCGCGTTTTTCATCAAACGCAAAATCGACCCAGTCACTGGCAAGAAAGATTTGGTTTATCGGGCATTGTTGCATACGTACATGCAGCACGCAGTGGCCGCCGGTCACAACGTTGAGTTCTTCATTGAAGGCGGTCGCACTCGTACCGGCAAGCCTTGCATGCCAAAAAGTGGCATTTTGTCTGTGATCGTTGATGCATTCATGGATGGCACAATTTCGGACGCTTTGCTGGTTCCCGTCTCTGTCAACTATGAACGTTTGGTGGATGGCAATTTTGTCAATGAGCAAATGGGCAAAAAGAAGCAGGCAGAGTCCTTCAAGTCGGCGGCTAGCGCCATTTGGCAGGTGCTGCATTCGCGCTATGGACTCATGCGGATTGACTTCAATGAGCCTTTCTCAATACGCGAACTGGTGAAATCTTTCGAGAGGAAACCAGAGAAAATGCATCCCTCAGCGCGTAGCTTGCAGTCGAATCCATCAACATCGTCGCTGTACGGTACTGACATTGTGCAGGAGGAGCATCGAATTCTTGTCGATAGCATCGCTCGGCATGTGGTATATGATTGTGCCAGTGCCACCGCTGTCATGACAACAAATGCAGTCGCTTATATTCTGCTGACTAGATACAGAGACGGTGCCACGCTCAATGTAATTGCAACAGCGTTGGACAATTTGAGAACCGACTTGGAGGGTAAAAAAGACATCGGATTCACTGGTAACTCAGTGGATATCGTGAAATATGTTGTTGAACTATTGGGAACAGGTTTTTGTTTTATTCTTTAGATTAATCTCACAAATCTGACCAATCCTTATTTGTCCACAGGAATGATAACAAAAGAACAGCGTGCCAACAATTTGGTCTTCATCAAACCGGTGACGATGCTCCCGAATGTTATCGAGCTGGCTTACTATTCCAACAGCTTACTGCCACACATTGCTTTGGATTCTATCATGGTGACGGCTCTGCACGCGCTTGTCATCGAATGGAAGCAATCCCGCTACCAAACGACACACAATACCAAAACATCCACCGATGCCACCAATCTGAATTTAAGTGAATTCTCCACAACCAAAGGCGAACTATTGCGCTTCTGCATGGACCATTGTGACATGCTCCGCTACGAGTTCATTCTGCACAAACCATGCCAACAGCTGGAAGAACTGCTCGCCAAAACACTCGACAAACTACTGGCCAAAGATTTGGTCTCAATACCAGAGGTACGCTGAACAGAAATTGTCTAGTTGTCGCGTCATTAAAAAGTATTAAAGTTATTTTTTTTGCAATTAAAGTCACCAACATCGTATGTACCCAATCCTGCCCAAAACTTGGCCAAGTTCATGGAGAATGAAATGTACAATGATGACTCACAGGATGAGGACTCCAACGAGTATGGCGTACATGATACCACAATGAACCAGCTGATCTATTTGACAGAAAGCGGCAGTCACGAACGTGAGATGTTGACACGTGCATTGGCGCCCATCGGTCACACCTACTTGGCGGTGGGATTGTGTCTGGACGGACTGATAAACAATTCAATGGTTGAGAGTGAGTTTATCAAGATGGCAGTGAAAGAGATTAACGATCAAGTGACGACGGGCGTCTGTCCGTACGGTGAGAGTGTGTCGACGGACTGCATCAGGAATTGCATTAAGCTGCTGGAGAAGATGAACGTGCTGGAGATATCGAATAGCGCCGGCGTTCGCATCGTGTCGCTGGGTATGCACTATGACCACGAATATGGTGTCAGGAATATCACAGAGCGGCTGCAGAAAATTGTACCAAATCCTAGGGCGGGACCTTTTTAACAACACGTTTCTATACTTTTACTTTTAGATTTAAATGTAGCCATTTGAATTAGGAGCAAACGATTTTAAGGCTCTGAGTCCTTTTGAGTAGGACCCAACCTTAATGTAAAGACGAACAAGTGCATTTTCTTTTTTAAGAATTAACTCAAAACATGAAATTGATGTAAATATGTAGTAGTTTTGGAACTGATGTTAGCCTTTAAATGCATCTTCAAATTTTGTAAAACAATGAAGCTTCTTATATCATCAAAAATCGTCTTATTATTTTTCTTAGAACTTAGTCGATCACTATTGAGTATAGAATTTAATGCTAAGTGATTAAATTATATGAATTAGTTGTACCACTGGTCGTAATAGTTACTTTAATTTTCCAGTTTTTGGTTCAAATGAATTTGTTAATGAAATTAATTGTCAATTAAATTTTTAAGTATTTTTTATATAATTAAAGGAAATTTATTTAAGACAATTCTTAATTCATCGCCTATAATTTATATTTCAGTGGAATGGAAACAGCTGTCAGATGTGACAGTTAATTAATTTGCGGTTGAACTGTCAAATAATATTCAGTACTACGAAGTTTTCTTTATAACGACACGCAATAAATTTGTTTTTGTTCTCAATCAAAAAAACGCAGGTAGGGGAAGTCCCGAATTATAAATTTTTTTATCTGTATCTGTATATATTTTGCGTAAGTTCTCAGTTTGCAGTTGATATTGAGGCTGGCAGCAAGCAAAATGTCGAAGCGCAATTGCATTTCACTGGAGCAAAAACGTTTGATAATCAATGAAGTTGAAAAAGGTGATAAAAAGAAAAAAGAAATTGCGGCGCAGTTTGGAATTCCTTCAAACACTCTTTCAACAATTTTGAAAAACAAAGCACAGCTTCTTAAACAGTCAGACGGTGAACAATTGGGCTCTAATCGCAAAAGGGTGCGAACCTGTCTTTACGAAGATGTTGATGAGGCCATGCTGAATTGGACAGTAGGTGCACGTAAAAGAAATTTTCCTCTAACCGGACCGATTATGAGAGAAAGGGCAAAAGACCTCGCTGAAGCATTGGGACACTTGGAGTTCGAGGCGAGTGCAGGGTGGCTGGATAAGTTCAAAAAGCGGCACGGTATTGTTGAAAAGGCATTCTGTGGTGATTGTGCGAACATAAAAGTTCCAGATAAATGGTTGAAGAAAGTGCTGCCGAATTTGATACACAAGTATGGCAAAAACGACATCTTCAAGGGCTTACCAAACAAAACACTTGCATTTAAGGATGAAAAATGCTTTGGTGGGAAAAAAAGCAAAGAAAAAATAACTTTTAGGGTAACTTGTAATATGACAGGTCTG
>JANSTS010006605.1:0-18972 GCA_026546915.1 Sylvicola fuscatus
TGGTACTGAGTCCCCCAGCCCCAGTTCCAGGTCTCAGACTGAGCCCCAGTGCTCCAGACGTCTAACCCCCACGCAGTCTGGAGCACAACTGCTGACTATCTCTTATCACGCTTCGTATTTATAGTCTAAGCGAGGTAATTCTGTTCACAGGTGCAATCGTGTACCATGAAACGCTTATATCGTCTATGTAATTAATAAGCTAAACTGAAAATTATTGGGGAAATTAAAGTAATTTGGCTGTTGCGATGTATCTTCTGCCTAAAATAAAATAAAAAAATTTATGAATGCTGTTACTAAGCAGAAAGCAGAAAAATGTGAACAAAAAAAATGTAAAACAAACCACTTTGTTTGACCTTGAAGAGGAACCTTTTTTTGACATTGACATTTTGAGCAAAATTGTTGGCCTCATTAATAATTTAAAAGAAAAAAATTACTGAAAATGTAACGATTCAAAAGATAGATAAAACAAATCATAATTTCCTTGACAATTTTATAATATTGTTTGCCTTGTAGAGTTCTATAATAATGTAAAGCAATATCATATCATTAATCTTTTTTTAAGCTAAGAACGTTCTATATTTTTTCGAAAAAATACGTGTATTTGATAGATAATTAACATATGTATTTGAAAATAAAAAATTGTTTTTTGACTTTAACTTTACAACAACAAAAAAACTACATCACATAACACAATTTTGTCAAGTTTGGCCAAGCCGTTTAGGAGCAATGGACAAAACGCACTTTTTTGAGTTCAGGTTTGTCAAAACGTGTTTCCTTATCATTTGATATGACCTTTTTTTTTTTGAAAAAAATGTCCGATGTATAAACGAAAAATGGCGGCTACAATTGAAGAAAATGCAGTCTGCTAGAACTTAAGACAATTGATGAAAAATATGCATCAACCCTTTTCGTAGGGACATGCAATAAAAGACCTCGCGATAACTTAAACGCATATTTTACTTTGCTCCTGTTGTCCTGGGTAAAACATCTTGCTTAACCTTTTCTGCTGCTTTTGCGTTTTCGATACTTCACCGCATCGGCAATAATCTTATTGTAATAATCTTGTCTTTTAAATATTTAAATCTTGTCTAAAATCGAATTAAAATGAAAACGATGAAGAGCTCCAATTTGTGGGCATGGTTTACTTTCTCCTTTGTGGTCAAATGCAATTCAGTCTAGTCGTGCCAATCACTTCTGTTCCCATCAACGTCCAGCGGCCGACTGATTATCACCTGAATTAACAGCCTAATAAATATTATGTGAGCTCTAAAGTCAGCATTAACGCCAAACGGTGACCAAATCGCCGTATCTTCTTACTTTAATTCTTTTTCTATATTTTTAACTGCTATCTAAGGTTTAACGGTAAATTTCAAGGTTGGAATAATTGTATTTGCTTCTGAAATAATGGAATAATAAAATGGAGCTGAATTAATGCATTCCATTCGATATGCTGTTGGTTTCAAAAATTATGAAGAGCACCCCAAAAAAAAATTTCTGTTTTGAGTATAAAAAGTAACTTACCATTTTTTAAAACAATTTTAATTGTTTTTCTTCTCTATGAAACACCTGTTGAAAGTTCTGTTGAAACAGCAGTTGAAATCCTTTTAAAAGTTAAAATTTTTCGTTTATTGTTAAGTCCAATTGAATTGTTCACATTTGTCGCATGTTGCGGGTAGAATTATTATACAATATATTTTAGTGAGTGTGTGTGTGTGTGTGTGTGTGTGTATGTTTCATCACATACGATTATATAATTTATAATTTTGCTATTCGGTTGACGTTAAGTCACTGTCCTTGACCTTGATATCTACTCGCACCTGCGTCGTTAATTCGTCAGGGTTTTTATGTCGTTCGGTTAAGTACAGAAGTATAATTTTATTTGTTTTGTGTTAGTAAGTATGTACTTTATATGATTTGGTATGAGCATATAATATTTTATTATTACATATAAGTTTATTTAGTACGGTTTCGTTGCGAAATGATTTCCACTTGTGCAACAGCAGCGGGTACACACACATTTTCACATAGTTTTCATATATCAAGAGTTATGGAATAAAAGTTTATGACACAACTTGCTTGGATTAGTTTTTTTTTTTTGGTTTTTATATATTTTAGAACGGAGAAAAGTAATTTACATGCTTCATGTACCAAATCATCTCTCTCTCGGAATTTAATTAATTATTACTTATTATAGGAAATACACTTTTTTCTTTTGGGTTTATTCTTATGTTGATGGCTTAGAGCAATCGGTATAGGTTTTAAAAAAATGCTATGAATTTTTTTACAGGTTTTTACACTTTTAAAATACACCCTATACTCTACCAATTCATTTCTGTTATATACTTATAAAGTTGGCACATTCATTATTTTAAATAGAGCTTTTCATTCATATATTATGTACAGTAATTTTCAATAATATTTACACGGTTTATACAATTTATGCTATAGGTAATATGATAAATAATTTGTTTTGTGTAACATCAACATAAATAATTTACGAATCCTAAAACACTAAAAATGTTGAGATTATGTAAATTGAAGTCACCTCAATCTCCCTTCCCTCATATTCTTAAACGGTAGTTGAACTTAAGAAAATTATAATTATCACAAACACGAGTGCATGTCACTGTCAATCGTCAAATACCAATGATTAGGGGCTTCCGGTCTGATTGCTGCCACTTAGCCAAACACACAATTAAGACTCAATAAAACGACTGCAGTAAGGACAAGGAAAAATCGCCGACTTAATTAAGTTAATCTGCGCTTTTAATTCGCAGTAGGCGCGGCTAAGCGAATTGAACTGTGAGCGACGGATTAAATGTTTGCCCATTCCAAAAAAGCCATAAAGGTCCCAATCTTGACTTTGTGATTTGAATTTTTAACGAATTTCGGACACAGTAATGGGCAGACTGGTGCGGCACATTCGAAACAATGAACACGCTGGTAGGGGGATGGGCGTCGCGACGCAGTGCGCCAGCTAAATGCAGAAGCAACTTGACGCGAAGCGCAGAGCTTTAAAACGTGCGTCGAACCGTCAAAGTTTCATTTGCCGCCCATACATATATTAAAGCCCGAACAGAGTATTAATAAGGATTGATGCCGCACATTTTGCCACCATGACGCCGCGTGTACATATGTGTGTTTCGCACGAGCGTATGTGCTCGTTGGGGTTGCAATGTTTCAGGACTGTGGCCAATGCTGGGTTACGCCATGTTGGTTGGTGGTAGGATCGTGCCATCAATTTTGTTTTCGTAAATAATTGATAATGACAGCCTATTTTTAATCTGCGCCAGCTGCCGCCGCATTGAATTTATTTTAAATAATCGGTTTTGTTGAAAACGGCGACTGCTTAACGCGTGTTGGTGGAATTTAGCGGAATTTAATAAACTTTACCACCCCAATTTGATATGTTTCTATTCTCTCACATGCAGTAAGTGAAATAAATGATTCTACAATCAGAATCTCCAACAAACCTCGATGGCTTTAAGAAGCCATGACAGGCGTCGATATGGCAAAGTGGATAAATCAAATTGAAAACAAAATGGATGCCGGCGAGGTTGAGGCTATCTTTGTCCGTTGTAAAATTGGAAAATAATTGTTTGTCTAAATGTAAGCGGATGTGTTTGGGTTGGAGCATTTTCGTTTTTCATCATCAACAGAAACAACAATTTTCCGGAATGAATCGGATTGCAACACAAAATACAACATTTTGAAAGGCCCGAGGGCAAAGTAAACTAAAGTAATTTCTGCAATGTGTGCCAAATTACAAAGATTCCCTTAATGTTGAAGCAAAACCAACTATTCTTGAAATTACATTCAGTTAACTGATTGTCTGAGCTTTTGGCAGCTTTTATTCGTCGAAAACCTTGAAAGAAAACGGTTTTGAAGCGGTCTATTATCCCTTATCAGATTAAACTGAGAAATATAATTACATCCGCCTGCCAAATTGCCCAATTGTCAAGATGCAGTCCAAATTAAAGAAAATGTAATTCCCAACAAAATTCGCGTCCTAGTTGTGTCAAGAATTCATCCCTTACAGCTTCTGGTGGATGTAAAAAGGAATTGAAAAGGAGTGTATTTTTAAACTGACAGTGATTATTACACTTTATGGCAGAAAAATAAAGAAACTATAAGTTTTCGTCCTTACCCAATGACAAACAGAAAAATGTGCTTTTTGACAATTTGAAATTGTGCATCAATGAAGTAGAAGAAGTAACAATTCTCCGAAATGTTTCGCTTTGCGACTGTTCGATTTAGATGAAAAAGCTCCCAGTTGCACTTTAAACTAAATTGTCTTTCTTTATCATTCTTTCACAATTTTTTTTTGTGTTTTCATCTTGTCTTGTAACTTGCTTTCCTTCGCAAAACGAGTGTTTCGTCAAAGAACAACAAAGACAACGATACCCACTCCACCCACACACTTTTCATCACATGCATACCTTTTCCAGAGTGCAACCGCTTTTCCTTTTATTGTCCATATTCTTGTGCATTCAATGCACACAAGTTCACACAATAAATATGATTCACTCCCGGCGATATTCACTCACTTTTGATTTCAGTGTCCTGATTTTTTGTCATCTCAGTCCTCCTCCGGATTAAATGTTTGCCCACTGGCTGTCATCAAAATGGTAACCGAATGCACTTCACCATAAACTGTAAAATAGCGCGTTTGAAACGCGAACCGCACCCAACAGCTTTCAGGAACATCACTTTCTGAAACCATTTCAGCTCGATTGTTTTTTTAGGTCACACATATCAATATGACACGCATGCCATCCACCGATATATTAAGTCAAACGCACACTATTCATACACAACGCGCAAACACTGTCCGCCACACATTCGCCCCATTGATTTGTTTGCCGTTTTAGACTTTAATTACATCGCCAGGATATTGAATGTCCTCGTCTCATCCACCCTCACGTCACATAAACACGTCGCCAACAATTGGCCCACCCTTGCGCGGTGTGGTGGGCACTCCGTGCGGACACTTGGCCGACTCATCCTCGAACGTGACCATTTTCTCGCGCGGCTTCTGTATCGGCAGCAGTATCGTGCTGGTGGTGTGCTGATGCTGTTGCTGTTGCAGTGTGACGGGTGAGCGTCGCGGCGGCGGCAACGCCAAATCACCGACGCCCGACAAATTGAATTCACTGACGCTGCGCGGCACAAAATATTCCATATGATTATCTAGTGGCCCGGCGGACCGTCGAACTGGTGTGTTGCGTTGGAAGCCGGCGGCGGCGGCGGCCGATCTTCGTGGCAGTGAACTGTATGGATTGCTGCCAAGAAAATCGGGCTGTCGTTGTCAGGACTTTGGTGTCACTGGCACACTGACTAGGGCCACGTCCTCGACGGGCGACGGCATCTGTTCGTGCACACCGAATCGTCGCATCCATCGTATCAGCTCCGTCTGGATGAGACTGAAGCACATCGCCACCACAGCCATGCCGACCAGAATGTACGCGGCCGATGCGTATTGGGAGATGTTGCCAGTTGGCGTCAGCTCGCCAAAGCCAATCGTGCCCAGTGAGGTAAAGCAGAAGTATAAACTCTCTAGCACCGACCACTGTTGCAGCTTGTTGAAGAGCAGCGCGCCCAGCGACATGTAGAATATTAAGATCATCACACATATGGATATGGGTATGCTAGGTGAGGGTGGCCTTCGGTTGTACTTGATGGGGAAGCCTTGTGGGCGTTTCTCGTTGAGACTGGTGCCGCTGACGCTGAGACTGTTACTGCCGTTGCCGGCGCCGCTGCTACTGCTGTTGCTGGCGTTGTCAGACGAGTGCGACGAGCCCTTGCAGCAGCGACTGTTTGAACCGCTGATCCGAAGACGTCGGAAGATGCAGCGCATTCCGCTGGAGAGACCTTCACCCATCACGCTGAGGTACAAGAGGACTATCGGTATGCCGAACAGGGCGTAGATTATTGAAGCTAACTTTCCCCATTGAGTGCGTGGAGCTACTCCACCATATCCTGTTAATTAGAAAAGAAACGATTTGAGGATGTTATTTGATAATTGTAAAAGTTAATCCCCTGCCATTTGTTTCTTGAGAAAATAAAAAGATTTCATCCTAAAACTCACCAATAGTTGTAATTAAAGTTAACGAGTAGAGAAATGAGGACGCGTACGACCACTTGTGTTGCTTAGTTGGCTGAGTGGTGCCAGTAAGCTGCACCTTAGTGTCCCTGACGGCTCTCAAAAGAGCATCCTGAAACACCAAAAGGATTATAGTTCAAGCTAACAATGCCATTTCACAATAATTATGTACTTGAAACTGCTGAACTTCACGTGCTGCTAATCGTGTCCAATTCTCCTTGTACAAAATATTTAGGTCCTCCGTGATTGACCAAAGACGATCAACAGTCCTGTAATTACAACGATTATTGTCAATTAGCATGCCAATTCGGCGTGTCAGCGCCAATTACTCGAAGTCGTTTAATTAACATGCAGCCACAGTACCTGGATCGTATGTCCGAATTGGCAATATCTGTTCTGGGGTATGGCTTTGAGGCAGCCACGGCCGTCTCCTCGCTGCCGATATCGTCATCCTCGCCCTCGATTGTCATAAACAGTATTGATCCCATTGCGGTATACGCAACTACCAATACCAGCACACCTGCAACATATGGCAACATATTGATGCAGGAATTTTTTACAGGCGGATACATCTAGATAAGGTAATTGGACATTTTGTGGGAAACACTCGACATATACGAAATGTACGGAGTAGGAGCAGTCACATCCGGCGATGATGAAGATGCTTGGATATACGGGCAATGTCAATTGCAATTTTGATTGGGCTGGAGTGTTTGTGGGTGAGTTTGCCTACCTATAGCTGATATGCAATGTGATTTAGGTGCACGTTGACACCCGCACAGGGTCGACGGTTCGCGCTTTTCGCTCTTCGGCGACGGAAAACACAGCGGACTTGGCGGACTGGGTGGCGATCCAACGAATGCGGGCACTTTCAACGGTGGTTTACTGTTCATAGTGGTGCCAGTGGGTGGGCGCGTCTTCAATAGTCATCAATGGTGGCTCAGCCGTCAAGGGACGATGCTGCACAAATGCTGTTCGGTCAATTGTCTTGCAGCACATCCAATGCAATTCCATAGCTTCTCACGTTTGAGGTGACATCTCATTGCAGATCGCCGGCCAGGATCTATTGCACATCATATCCCCAATGCACTCACATCATGCGCAACATTTAATCTCATTTTGGCGGTATGGCTACTGTAAGTGCTTTCTTCGTGTCTGTCTCTTTCTTCAGCTATTCTTCTGTTGGCTGCCTTAAAAAGAAAGAAACATATTATTAGGAAATGTCGAGCACTTTAAATGTTGTTGTTGTTGTGGCGTTTCTGTTTCTGCCCTGGCAGCTGCTTCGAAACTAGGTCAAACAATTTCAAAAATCGCATGACATACGGAGTAATTTGTGTTTGTGAAATAACCAACTGCAGACGTCATCGCTTTCAGGATCCCTGTGCACGGATGACAATATTCCTTGTGTGCCGGAGCATATCTCATTATGGCTTGTCATGTCGTAGTGGGCGGCATGGCGTTGAGTAATCTTAAAGAGTGAAGGTACACTGCACTTTAGTTGCTCAATCTTGAAATCTTAATCAAAAGTCAACAAAAGCTGACACGTACGACGCACATTTGATTCAAAGTCCTTTTTCGAAATCAAGCTTCTTTTTTTTAAACTGATTTATTATTTCCCGTCTAACAGACTTATTTCACTTGAATCCTTTTTATAAACATTGAAATTAAAACGAAAAAGCTTAAAATTAAAAAGATGATGACGGAGAAAATGATTAGGAATTTTTTACATGTCAATGACAAAAATGGTCCCAACAAATGGATTCGCCTATTGGCCTTTTAAGTCGTGTGATTTGGCTTCATTAGATTACATGAAAGCATGAAATCACTCTTTTATGCTGACGATTGTAGACTCGGCAGCGAACATTTGACTGCGATTGTTGATAAGATAAAGCTCCCAAAAAAAATTTATTGGTCATAAGCTCAAAATAGAATACCAAAAGCTTTTTATTAAAAAAAAAATAAATCTTCAACAGAAACACCCTTAATAAAATGCTTAGTTTTATTCATAAATCTTCTTTTTTTATGTCATTAGTGTATTACAGGTTTGTGAAAATTTAACATAAAAAGAATCCAATTAAAAGGTGTCTATGAACTATCACATAGCAAAGGTAATGAGTCTTTCGCTAAGGCTAAGTGTTTTTTAAAAACATGAAAGAAATGTTTTGCTTTGACATCGGAAATGTGGTCTCATCATTATATAGTTTTTTTTTTAGCCTTTTAGTTTTCTGTTAAATTTTGACCATAAAATCTTTTATGAAATTATTTGCGTTTCAGATGAACTCAATAATTATGTTGAACATTATGAAATCCTAAAGTGTAATAAAACACGAGGCAGGTGTAGGTATGTTCTTAAGCAAAGAAAATACAATTTTCAATGTAATATAAAGACGAGAGTTGCGCTATTTGCCTCTCAGTTTAAAGACTTTTTGAAAGAAAAATGCGATTTTGACCTTGAAGTGCATGCTTATTTCGCCCATGTCAAGGTAAGCAAAGTTGTTGGTTTCATTTGGCCTACAATTGGAATAAATAATTGTCAGAGAACAAACTAATAAATATATGCAATGACCTTGCAAATGCGAACTTTTGACCTTGACCTATTCAATTCAAACGTTTGTCTTTTTTAATTCAACAATTACATAAAAAAATTGTTAAAACAAATAAAGGTTTTTAAGGTACATTGGTTTATGAATTTTATAAAAAATTGACTAATTGTTTTCGTTACAATTTCAAACAAAATATGTTATTCTAACCTATTGAGGGTGACTTTTGACTTTTTGACTTGAGAGAATCTTTTAAATTTTCAGCCCTAAAATGAAATTTGTGTACGATTGGTCTACTTTATGAGATATGTGTGTTCCAAACGAACAGACGGACGAACGCACATCTAAAGGACGCCCAGACATTTTTGCTTTACAGATACCATATGGAGTGACCTTGCATGAAAATTAACATCTAAAAGATAATCATTTTTAATTAAAATCAATCAATTATTTTATGTATATATGTTGTACCATATATTGCATATAAATGCTCAAGTTTCTAATTAAAAAGCTCTACTGGCTTCGAAGAAACATAATTTGGCCATTTGTTTAATACCAAATAACAATTTAATATGTTCTTTTTGCGAAATTGCCTAAAGCATGTTGAAAGCATAATTAATCGGCAATTAATTAAAATCGTAAAGAAGAGAGCTAATGAAACAAACGTATTTATAGAATTCAATCAATTAAATTAATGTCTGAGCTCGTTTACAAAAAGATAGAAACAAATAATTGATCAAACCAGAAAATGTTTAAATAAGCGAGCAAGCACTAATTAAAATCTATAAAAAGATAATCTTTGATCAAAATATTGCAAATAGAACGGAAAAAAAAAGTCAGTTCAGTTTAATAATTTCAATTTCCATATAAATAGCTTCGAGTTGCTACCCCAAGGGTATAGGCAAATTCTATCTATCCAAATAACAGAATTCACAAAGTTTGGCCGTAATTATTCCCAGCAGGCCCTGACACAAAGTGTTTAATTGAATTGTCGAAAAGAAGACGGCGAGGTGTGCGCCGCGACGCGACGCGGAGGTGGCCCACTTTTCACAAAATCTACAAGTTTTTGCTGGCACTCAAAATGGGAATCGATCTACATTTCAGACAATCAAAGTTCATGTTTTTCATTAAAAACATGCAATCTCATTAATTATTCAGCTCGCCTCACCCACATAGCGGAGTATGTTACAGTAACACGATACATGTACATTGTATGTTACATTGCGTACAGTAAACAAGCCGAAACTCGTCAGCATGTTACAGCAATTCATGCTAGATGCGATGTATGTTGCAGAAAATGTTGAAAAGCCGCAAACAAAAACGCGCTTAATTAGCTAACGACTATATAACGTTACGCCATCACACATGTTCGCATTCACGCTGATGCGACTATTATTTTAAGGCATTCATCAATTAAAATATGTAGGCCTAAGCTTCGCGTTGTTCCCGTTTTACTGTACAGGGTGAGTTAAACAAAGCTAATTAAAGCTTTTAAGCGACTAATGTCATAAAACAACAGGCTTAATAGAAATAAATGACGATACGAAACTGAGATCCTTTAAAATTGATTTCTTAAGTAAATATTTTGCCACTAATGACTCAAGATTATTTAACATTTCGAGAATATGTTTGATGGAAGAAAATAAAAAACCAAGAAGAAGAAAAAAAAAACGAACAAAAACAACATTTCGCCAAAGAAATTGGTTGTTTGTGCTATTTCATTGGAAATAAAATTAAAGAAATGCCATCCACCCTGTGCAGCAAATGTATTGAAATCAGCATTTATTATATGGCGAATAATAAGGGAAATTCGCGTGCTGTACACACCGAAATTTCCATATACATACGATTTACATGTCTTTTGCATATCAGGGCTCAAAAACCAGTAATGGTTCCGCTAAAAAATCACCAAACCTCTTGGGGAGGAACGACGACGACGACGACGACGACAAGGACGACAAGGACGATGACGACGACGACATCTTTCTAGTACACATATACTTACATGTGTGTGTACCACAGTCGACGACTTTGTGTACACAAAGCGTTTAGAATGACGAAAGCATTAAGCTTTTATTTGATTTTGCCCTCGAAAATATCGCCAACACGCATCCTTGAAAGTGGGTGTCTTGTGGTAAGAACATTTGGCGGGCTTTTATGGTGGAACAATGTCAAGTCGCCACATTTAGCCCTACCACACCACTTTGCCGATTTCCAAGAGTTCACGCTCTCAATGCCAAGTTACTCTGCACAAACAAAAAATAAAATCTACTGAACATCGAAGCTGTGTCGAGGGATATTCTGATAACGGAGGGGGTGGGTGCAAACAATGGGCCCGAAGAGGGTGCCTCAAATGGGGGCTGAGGCCAATTTAGTTTCACAATTCGCGTTTTATTGAGTATGTGTACACGTTTCGAGGGAAATAATATGCGTACAAATGTGGAGTTGGTGTGTGTGTGTGTAAAAAGATGCGCGCGGAAATAAGCGCCAGTATAGGAAACGTCAAAGCTCATATATCACCACCCACCGCCTGTGCTTTTAAAATAATAATTAGTTAAACGCACAATCCGCTTAGCTGACATAAATATGTATATTTTGAGGGCTGTCGATGCGATTTTGATTTGTATAATAGCATTTATTTTACGCGCCCATTCCCCTAATTTAGGGGTTGCATTTACAAACAATAAATGAATATTTAATGTGTTTATGTGAGCGTGCCATTATTCTAAAAATGTATTTGCTAAGCGCAGGATCGGCGAATGCCAGACGTTTTGTTTGCTACAATGGTTTCATTGATCAGTTAAAATGATTGAATGAAATCGTAAATTATGTTTCAAGTGCAAATGCATGTTTGTCATTTGAATTTTTGCGGGTATTAGGTTTGCCAACTAATCATTGTTAGAGACGCCATTCAATAGTTGAAAGTTTACATTGAGCGACTAAAGTGGCATTATATTCGATAATTCACAGTTTCATTAATATTTGACCATTATAAAAGGAATTTGAAATTTAAAACAAAAATTCGTTATGCATCAAATAATTCTACTACAACATATTAATGAGATATTTGTGTTTCAATAGTCATATAGAAATTAAATGAATGGTGTTGAAGATTGAAAGGCACAAATAAATTAATTAAATTAGAGTAGCTAATTTATAAAACAAAAATTAAGTATTGAATTGATCGAATGTCCTGGTTGCATTAATTTGGTATCATTGTGATAATTATTTCAATCGTCAAAGGAATCAATTTGGTTTAAAAGTGTATAATTAATAAAATTTTAAGGATGAAATCTGGGATTCCCCACCTCCCAGATTTAAGGGTGAGGAGTTTCAAATGAAAGGGGATAAAGGTTGAATATCCAAGCATTTGTTTAAAATTGGAACTCTTTTGATGCAAAACATCAACACCCTCCCCTAAGTAAAGGGTGCGTTTCGGCCAACATTGCATATTCAAGATCAGGGCTTCATTTCCTTTTATTTTATAGCCCTCACCCTATCCAGGAATTCTAGAATATCGCTAATTTTACGAGTAGAAGATTCACAATTACTTTCGCCAAGGTAATTTCGCGCTATAGACAATTATAAGTAAGCAACTAGGTAAGATTGAACAATCCTTTGAATGGAATCAATCACATAAATAACTTAAGGTACCTACTCTGAAAACAATTTCTGCCACAGCCCCTCATTTATATAAAATATGGTTATTTCATGATAAAACATAGGTGCCATTTACCATCACGAAAAAGCTCCCACGATAACAAGAATAAAATTACACTCTGTTTCGCTGAAATGTTATACGCAAAGTATATTGATTGCCACACAGCCGGAGGGCCATCATTTCAACATAGCAGATATGTAAATGTTTTATTTCATGACGTCTTAAATGCTATTGGAGGAAAATGTAGCGTTACCAACATGCACTTCAATTTCCATATATACTCTTGATAAAGTTGATTTCTTTGAAGGGCCGGAAAACAATTGTTTATTGAAAAGTTGAAAAGCTTTTAAAGATCTATACATTTTCGGGGGAAGTCATTCAGTTGAGAAAGAGTTTTCTGTTTCAACAGCCATATATTCGTGAAGCGTATACTTGAATGGATATTCAAAAAAGTGGTTTCAAGAAGTTCGGAAAATTTAGCAACAATCAAAATGTATGGGAGAAGGCCAAAATGTGAATGGAAAATCGAAAGCTGAAATTTGATACTGTGAATAAAGTTTCGGCAAAAGCCAATAAAACCGAGAAAAGCATCGCCGTCGAGGAGGAAACTTTCAACCATGTTCAATTTACAAATTGAAAAACATTATGTCTACCTTTTCTAATTGACTGAAACATTATTTAGTTGCCAAGCAATCAACAACATGAAGCTGAATCGGGACAGCAAAATTCCGTCCGAGCCGTCCAATTTCAAATCCAACCCGTAATTATTTGTTAGTTTCCATTGTGAATTCTTGGCAAATGTAAGCTGCCACTTGAAAATTTGCCCCTGGCATTTGTCGAATGGTATACAGAATTGGTATCACTATCGCCGCCATCCCACATCGAACCAGAACACCCGCCGGCAGCCTCTGGAAATGACTCATGATTCATGTTTCATGCTGGCAAAACTGGCAACCACATAAAAAGAGCAACAAGCTTTTGCATATAGACACCTTTCCGGCCGGGACTAGGCCGGCTTGGTGGCATGGCATGGGCATCGGGCATGGCTGATACTGTTCAGATCGCGCAGGTAATCCGCAGTCAAGTACACGCGTCCCATGGCAAAAACTGGCACAACACAACTTCGCATATAAATCAATAATGAATAATTCAGGCCCTGGGCATTGCATTTATTCTGATTGTTTATTTCGATAGCCAGTCGAATAATATACGTTCCGCCAACATACAGCTAAAGAGCAGGGAGTCGAAGGATGTGCGAGAGTCGGAGGATGTGCGAGAGTCGAGTAGTTATGTGCTTCGTATACATATTAGTTGGAATTGTGTGCCGATGTGGAAATAGGCGGTATGAATGGGAATGTTTTGTGCGCCAGGATGTAAGCAGTCGGAATCATTAAATCTGACACTGAAAGGGTTGTATGTTTGGTTAGAGCGGATTTTCATGGATTGCCCTCGCACCTAAAGGGGTTTCTCTAATTTCATTTTGTGTTAGTGTGTGTGTGTGTGTGCGTGTGCGTATGTGTGCGTGTGTGTGCTCTCCGATAAGAAATAAAGGTAATATTGACTTTATTCCTTGCCTGCCAACATTCATTTGGGCGACGGCCGACAGTGAGCTTTAAGGGTGGCTCAAGTAAGGGATCGCTTTGGAAGCTACTTATTTGCATATCGATGTTTGATTTTACATGAAATATCATAAACTTGTAACCATATTCAGATACAATGATGTGAGACGCCTCCGCAAAATGCTCTGCTGCATCCTTTCAAATGAACCTTCCGTCGTCTGTGAGGAATACTTTATGGAGACCCTTAAATGGAGCACTATCGCAGATGCGATAAATCGTTTATATTATTATCTTGGAAATCAGAATGGTGGGCTTGGCCAATTCTTAGATTTATATGCGCTGCAGCAGAAAACTTCTTCGTTCGACCGCAATGCCAGGGGATTCATACAATAGTTTAAGCCTCAATGATTTTGGCTCGGCGAAACGGTATGTGGTCTCCGAAAGGATTTGTTGGCGCCATTTCAAACCTGAGTTCAGATGCAGCCATTAAGTTTGGTAAAAATAAAGGCTCAGCTTGTGGACTTTACGAATTTCATAAATGGATTCCATGTAGATATTAAATTTATTTCAAATCGTAAGCAACTCTAGCCAAGTTTCGTTCACGATCTTGTCATTTTGGCAATATTAGAAATAATAAATTTATTAAAGAACTCATATAAGATATTTAAATAGGAAAACTAAATTTAAAAGATTTTAGTATAAATCTTTACAACAAGAAAGAATAAAAAAAACAAGTGAATTGAATTCAAATAAATTCTAACAAATCGACAAGTGCAATAAATTCAGTTTGGTAGACCATTAAGGAGTTCAATTAAATTGTCTCAAGCTGGCAACTCAACAAGAGCCTCTAACTCATACAAAATAAATCTGCACAGTAAGGACATTTAGCTCCCGGCGACAAGATTTATCGCAGTGTGGCACATTAAAAAAAAATAACATTGTGCCCACAACATCAAGGTTATGCTTATACCTCCCCCCGAAGCCTGAGCCTGTCTCATCATCGTACGCTTTACATGTGTATGATGTGCATGTGAAAGACACGAGCGAAGCGTCTTTTCTCCTAGCGAGGCACGTTCCGTTTGACCTAAATTGCGCTTGGCCTCTTACATACAGCGAGCACGACGACGACTGGAGGCTAGAGGCAATAATTTTGCATCATTCTTTATTAAATTGACGCTAAAACATTCGTCTTCTGTAACAGGGATCAAGTGGATTCATTAAATCATGTGAAATATAGAAAGTTTGGGGGCTCAATATAATTTGATTTACTGACCAATAGACTGGAGGAAGCGCCGTGTGTGTCTTTACCACCCACAGCTGCACAAATCTTAATTAACTTAATTGATTCAACTTAAGCATTGTCTCCCGTTTCTCGCGTACACGTGCTGCACGTAAGGAGTTGCAGTTAAAAGAAATGAGAAAAGTCAATATTTACATTGCAAAGAAAACAGCAACAAAAAAAAGCACGCACCAATTCTTATCTGGCCGACATAACTTTGCGTATGATTGATTCAGTTAAGGGAAAGACAGAGCATTTTATGCGGCTATGCGAAACTTTTGCCATTAAAATTACAATGCGGTGGAATTGGAGTGGGTGGGTGGGTGGAAGCGGTGGGGCGGCCTTCAGAATGACTACAAAAGTTATTATTTGGCGAAGGAAACACAGCAGTATGAACACTGTTTGGTGGCTGAATAATTAATATTTACTTAGCCGCACAAAAAAGGTTTCCTCGTTCTTTTTCTATACGCCGGCACGAGGAAGCGGGCGAGTTACGACGGGACGCCGAGCGAATATTTATTTTGTGGCGCTTACTATTTGTGGCCTATTCCATTGTAAGGAGACAAAAAGGCGCAATAAATCGAAAAGACGCGGCCGCAATTAATGTTCAATAGGAACGTCTTTATGGAAAAACGTTGTTGTCGGTGATATGAAAAACAAACACGAAAATGGACAATCACGCCTACCCATGCCGACGCGACGCGACTCTGCCGCAACAGGAAACAGGAGGAGTGGCCGTCGAAAGTGCTTTTTTGGCGATTATTGGATTTTAATGCAAATTATATTTCATGTCGCTTTGTCCGACACAAATTACCAACGGAATATTTAATTTCAAGGACTTTACAACGCTGTGGCCTCGATTTTGGGGATAATTTCCAAGCATAAACGTGTCGAATTCACACCAACGAACTAAATTCTGTATCAATGCCGCAAAATCCATCATTTTGTGATGGCCCTTTTACCTACCAGTAGACGAAAGATAAATCTCATCCCTTAGGTATATGGTAGAACATGAAGAAGCGTGTTATCCAATTCTAAGCTATTGAAAATGGACGTCTCATGCACAAGGTAGTAAATCCAACTGTATCTACAAATGAATTGGCATGTTGATCCGCATTGAAATCCGTTCCATTGAAGCATGACAGTCAGAATACATTGAATGGACGAATGCCTTAACGATTGAGGAGGCATTTACTTTATAGTGCTATACCATCAGTTTTTAGATGGATTTTATGGCAGCGTCCAGCAACTTATGCCGGGATGCCATGTTTAACTTTGTCTATTAATAAAATATTCCACGTCTATCATAAACACGAGCTCTTGACGTTACATAAATGGACGTATCATTACATGTATTATGAAACATGCATATACATAACTATATAGTACATTCCATGTGCCTGTGGGTTAGCTGGAAAGTACAAACTAAATATAATAAATGTGGGAGATCGCCATAAAGTTTTATTTGGCTCTATAACTTTTGCAAAGAGTGTTATCATTTAAGTCTTACATAATGTAATAAAGTGTATATTGGAAACATTACACATAAGATACAGATATCAAGAAATATGTTTTCATAAATTTACTGGTTATTTCTCCACACTTCTTTAGGACATCTGTTCTATAATGTTACATAAACGTAATTAAGTATTAATAATGTAGTTGAAAATTTATACAGGACCACAAAATATCTGTTTAATAATTAATTTAGAGTCGTTGCACTAACAGTTTTATAGTTAAATTAACCATTGCATGGTACAACTATATTAATAGATAATTCATTTTTGATTATGAGAACCATTCAGTGGTTCTTGTAACGATGTAATCGTAATAGTAAAAGTTCGGCTAATGATTGCAGCAACAGAAATAATGTTACGATTTAAAAGCTTAAATTGCATTTTATGTGACAGAGATTATTTTGTAATCAAAGGATGCCGTTTAAAGGTATAATTTTTAATCTCTGGAGAAATAAGTTTTGAAGAGAATGGATAAGAATTCTTTCAGAAACAACTGGACTGTAATTAGCAGAAACAAACACAATCAAATAAAATTTTTAATAGACAAAAAATGAATTTGACCTTGAGATTTATTGAACAAAGATAGAATTTTAAAATAAAAATGTTTAAATTAAAATTTATTACATTTTTGTATTAATTATGAGCAAATTTCAAATTTCGTAAATAAATAATTGGGATTTAATTATCTTTGATGAAACAATCCAAAGTTAATGAAGAGAATTTGTTTTTATTGTCTGATTGATTTTATGTTCAAAAATTCATGAAGAACTCTTAAAACCGTTTTAAATTCATTTAAACCTAAATAATATTTGAGTTGAGTGATGTTTCTCATTAGTCAAATAAAAACACTTATTAATCATCAATATTTAATGCAAGTCAAAGCCAACAAATCAATACAGAGGTAAAATTTTGGAAAATCCAAACAAATTGAAGAAGGTTGTTTTGCACGCCCCCAATCAATAGCTTATTGAGAGCTTTAAAAAAGCGTGTAACACAGAATAAAAGCACGATGGTAATGCACAAGCTACAAGTGGTATTTATGAACAGCGGCGCTTATTAGCTACCATGTAAAACCTTTGGATTTGAGCGTACACACAACGACATGTGGATAAATTACGAGAGCTTTTTTCTGTGACATATTAGCAGAATCCACCCCCACCCCGCGTTAATAATCCGATAATTTTCATTGGTTTGTTTGTCTGATGAAACTCCAGTTATACCACTGATACGCATAATTTTAAAGAGATAGACACCATAAAAAGCTTTTAAAATGGACTTTAATAATAAAGGGATTACTACATATTTTTGGGTTGGAACTATGATTAAGCTGTGTTTTAATCTCCCTATTTATTCCCGTTTTATGTTTGCCAGAAATCTGGATAATAATAAAGTATACAAACATCATCAAAGGTAGTAAATTCATTTATAATCCTTAATTTATTGTTAATAAAGGGTGCATATAAACTGTTTATTAATTGTATGTGACCAAAATTTCACAGGAAATTTTATTAATTGTGTGACCAAAATTTCACAGGGAAATTCCTGCGAACTGAATATGAATTCACGGAATGCCAAAACTCCATCGTTCACCAAATATTATTGTATACGATTATGAAAATGTAAATATTTGTATTCAGCCAGCATAATTCGCACACTCTTAGCGGATATCCTTTTTTCAGCGCAAAAAAAAGGAAGTGTACACCTCTTTCGATCAGCATAAAACGTGCAGCTAATTACGTGATGGAGTAACAATGGTGGGGAAATTATCAAAGGTATATACGAAGAAAATTCCTTAAAAGGAATCACATACCTGTAGATACAACGTCGAACATTTATGCTGTACATAATGTAGGTAGATGCAAATGTAGGTATGCCGTTCGTATATGGAAATTGGCTAGGAAAACACGACGAGGATAGAAAAAGCTAAGAAGATCATGAATAAATTGTGCTTCTGTGTTGAATAAATAAAAGCATAAACGTGTCACTGCTGGCATAAAAAACATAAACAGTACTCTAGTCGTTCGACTTTTGCCGCCTATTTCTTTACCCCCCGTTAATGACATCTCACACATCACACATGCAAACACAATAGACACTGTATGTGTGCTGTACACGTCGTTTATGATCCTTTTCGTACGCATAGGAAATGTGATGACGAGCACTAGAACTTCAGCGGAAGAGTGATGAAACTCGAATATACAACGAAATTGTGTGATAAAGAATTCCATTACACGTCATGTGTGCGGATATGTTTCACAAGTTCTGCCGAACTGAACTTTTCTTACGACTCACTGTTGCAATTATGGACGCCGC
>JANSTS010006607.1:4349-18937 GCA_026546915.1 Sylvicola fuscatus
TATTAAGGATAAACTCAACTCTTTTGCAAAGATTTCGTTTAACAATTAATTAAGGGTCTCATTAAATTTAATTTAATTTTGCAGTAAAGTTCACAGCGTAAAATTAAATTTCAAAATGAAAATGTATATGTAAATTTCAATAAATATCTATTTAATTGACTTCACCAAATGGTTAATGCACCATTAAACACCATCACTTTATTTAAAATTAATTATTGTGACATCATGCAATTCATGCCTACCAGCAATAATTACAAACAATGTCCCCAGTCGATGGTCACCGCCACATGTTTGCATAAAACAATGTTCTCACATACGCGCAGTTTAAATCGAACTAATTAATTAGTTTGGAAAAGGTCTGCAATTACACGCCTTTACCGTTGTTGTCCGCTGGGGCGTTTTTCGCCGGCACAAGGAGACGCAAAATGAAATAAATTTCAAAAAAAAAATTATCGCCAATTACATACGAGTAATATGTCAATAAGCCGTGCAGTGATAATTTTTATTGACTTTAAGTTGTACCAACACCCAAAGTGGAGTCTTCAAAATTTCAAAAAAAAAAAACAACCAACGGCCGAAGCGTCTTTTTGGCAAACATCACACGTCGTCTGATTGATGAATTCTTTTATCGCAAACATTATCTTATTATTAGAGAAAATGAATGCCCAATAACGTATGAACGGCTAAGTGTAAGAAATTTATGGGCCCGAAGAACAAAAGGCGATTGACAGACGCGAATTGCGTGCAATGAGTTTAGATAAGACGGTTGCCCGATCGACTGCCGAAGCGGCATTGAAGTGAACTTCGGTTCGGCGTTTTTGGGAGCGTCTACCATGAATTAGGAACCGGACAGGCGAAGCGGGAGGGGTGGCATGTTCGTGTGGCGGCGGCCACATAAACAACCCCCCCCTCCCGATATTCCCGCAGTTTCACATAAATTATAAGCAGAAAGACTTATGCGGATGTTACCTAATGCACATGCATGTGTTCATTGTATGCTTTAATAGTTTGCCCAGATCCTTCAATGTTGGGCCGAAGCATAAGGGGTGGCATATGCATGTGGCATAACGTGTGGATGTGGCCAAGACGTCAATCGATAAGTCGTAAACTGGTGCCAGGGATGATTAGTATCATTTAATTCGTTAATTTCAATCGATTCCCCCAATTCAAAAACGCCACCATCTTAATCTTAACAACACTCAAAGTAAATCGTGAAATAGACAAAGTACACGACAATTCGGTGCAAAGAGACGCCAAGTAGTCATGCGGCACATGCCTCGAATGGGCTATTTTTACACATGTAATTTATGAATTACGATTGTTTTATGGCCGAATCGCAATGACACATTCAGATGGCCGAAACATATGTAATAAATTAAGTGAGCAGCGCGCATGTGCCTTGTACTTCTGCCTTTTTTTCTTTCGTTCTATGCCTTTATTTCTATTCTTGAGCGCTTACTTTTATTACTTCATGAACATTACATTTTATTGCGCCGCGCTTTTTTCAGCGTATGAACAGTTCTCATTACGTGTTACCGCGGTTATTAATAGTGCTGATAGCCGCTTGGTGACAATCAGTTTTAAGAACTCCCCATTATCATAAACAAGAACTCTTCGATACATGAATCTTTAATTCAAAAGTTTAATTTTCTCTTTTCCATGTGAGAATATCAATTCACAACACCTTCTGTCTCTGTTTAATTTTGTGGGAAATTTTCATTTCCTTGTCATCTTACGTAATAATAAAATATTTCTCAAGAGTCTAACGTTCAATTCTTAGTTGAGGTCTTAGTCAAAGAAAATACAATTTTTAAGGGGTAACAAACATTAGAATTGGGCTATTTGTCTCAAAGTTCAAAGGTTTGTTTGTTTGAAAACAAAAAATCGTTTTTGACCTTGAAAAAACATTTTTAGGAGACCTTCAAATGCTCAGCAAAGTTGTTAGTTACCTTAAGACATACAATATTTCAGAAAAAATAATTTATAATTGTAAAAAAGTAAACGATTTTGGAGATAATCAATAAAATATTCATTTGACCTTGAATTTTTTTTTTTAGACCTCAAGACATTCTATGAAAATGTTTGTTTTTTAGGTTTATGTAGAGAAAATGTGTAAAACATTAAACCAAAATACATGTATTTATAAAATGTAATAATAATAATAAAAAATATATTTTACCTTTAATTTTTGAAGCCAAATGAAAAAGTTTGACATGATATGTCAAAAATTGCCTTATATACTAACTAAATAGAAAAAACCGGTGACCTATTTATTGAAGAATACTACATACGATTTCGTTGTTCCATATCGAATTATCTAAGGTAACTCCTGTGCAGTGTCATTGTTACCTGATTCCTACCTGCCACATCCCTCCCTGGGTTCTTTTCATCTGCACTTGTACACCAAAAAGAATTACGTTGCATTTTTGAAATAAGAATTATGCCAACGTACCTTCGACAAGAGGTATCACATACGAAAACATCTCCCAAATGGAAAACGGAATGACTTTTACAGTCGAACTGCAAAATCGACTTAAAAGATTTCCATTTATCTCATTCGTTTGGCTGTGCAATGCAAAAGCGTAAACATTATGAGGATTGAGAAATCCTGTGAGAAGTCACAGGATTTTAATTATAAGAAACATTTCTTCAAATAATTTAGTTCTCGATGGCTTTACTATGGTTTGATGAATCATTCCCTCATGAATGAACAAAAATATAGAAATAAAATTAGCACGAGACACTCAGCCGTTGACGACAATTAAAAGAAATCAAAACGTCTCTCGACTATCATTCATCTTGAAGTTGCGTACTTAAACATTACGAAATGTAAACGCGCTTCCGTTTGCCGGCAACGGTCCCTTTTATATATATTTTTTTGAAGTAGGTATACAGAATTAGAACATTGCGATCACATTTGCCGCCCACACAATCGTTTCCCCCACCTCTCCCCCTTCCCCCCAACGGAAAAAAATCCCGAAAACAAAATTAAAGCTGTTTACTTGTAAGCTACACCTGCTCCAACATTTCTCCAAAAGTGTACTTCAGTCATGTGTGTTTATTTTTATTTTAAACGCGTGTACTCTCTTAACTCTACATGATTTTGTCAAATTTTTTCAAAAAAAAAAAAATGTTGAAGATGCTAAAGAAGTGCGTTGCGATGATCTGGCGGCTCATAAAATTACATTTCAGTACATATTAAACCCACTCGATATATTGTCTCGATTGCTCAACGGTCTTGTCTCTTCCTCTCCCGTTCTCTCTCTCACTCTCTCTAATTTATGTTTTCAATTTTCGAGCATGTAGGAGTGTTTGAAATTTTTTTTTGGTAGTTTCGCTCATGTGATGTGTGTACTTATAAGTCGATTATTTCAGTGGTGTGCAGGTACTTATCGAGCATGTGTGAAAAGTGTCAAAAAACAAAATTTGGACACGATTAATGCTATCTTGCTCTGCCTTGTAGGGCATCTTAATCTTTTCCGTTTTTATTTACATTTACGTTTAAAATTACAAAATTATTATTTTGAAGGAAATTTAGGTAAACAATTTTTTTTTGTGTAAAAATTTGAAATAATTTTTTTTTTAGTTTAAATTAAATAAAAAGTTGGAGTTTTTAAATTTTTATAGTTCATAACATAATTCAAATTATAAAATAAAATAAAAAAAATGCCAAAAAAGGTTGCCCTCCTTGCCCTAACAATTAATCCCGTACCAATACAGCCATCCCACCACTTACACGCATCACCATAGCCGCTCGCAAAACTGCAAAATGCGCTTCTAACGCAGCGTTTGTATGCTGAAAAGGCAATTGCCAAAGCTCCCCCACACAATGCACTGCAACATATTTATGCTACAATTATGCGATAGTTTACGAGTAACACCTACACCAGTGCAGAACAATGAAGCATTGGCTGTTGCCATCGGCAAGTGCAAGCGGCGCTAAAGAGTAAGAAGGGTCGAAGCATTTCACTCGAGGCTCCAACACAAACACACAAACAAACAAACAAACAAACAAACAAACTGCGAAAAAAAAACTCATCTCATAAAAGCTCGCTCTCTTCCAAAAATACACAGGCAGTTGGCACTAGCGCACTAACTTCCACTACATAAACATACATAAGCATAAAAGACGAGTGCAAGGATGGCAAGCATGGCCATATAGCTAAGAAGATGCGCACCGCCAACTGCGCATAGTTACGATGGGTCTGCAATAACAAACGCACTCCAGTACACGTCCAGCAATCAGGCCGGCAGCACCACGGAATCGCTGGCGAAATCTCGACACTCTCGAAGCGACGCAAAGTACGTACAATTGAGATTAAAGTGTGGCGGCACAGCAACGCGTCGCGTTGCCGTCGTCTTATGTTTGCATGTAACCTTATGTAATTGGTGATGTGCGCCGCTCCTACATCGGGCATATGTATTTTTATGTTGTTATGTGTGGCGCGTCTCTCGCGTGCATAGGCGCTAGGCACATGAGCGAGTACGTCGGGCATGTATAGCGCAAAATTGCATTCGAGCGAGCGTCCGGCAGCGTGTCGCGCATACATCGCCGCATCTATGTAGTTACACTTACATCCAATAAAGCTCGTCCGCCACTCGCATGGGTTCCGTTGGTCGGCTGGCGGGTAGAGTGAGACCGCGTGTATTGTTGTGTTGTACAACGCCACCGTACAGCGCGACGTACGTACGCGAGCATTTCGGTATAGTTGAAGACGTTTCTTCTGCTGATATAATTTTTCGGGTATATGTTGTGTTTTGCGTTATATGCTCGCAAGACGCACACTCTCGGTAGATTGGCTCACTTGGTCATTGCGCGCTTCAGTTGTGCTTATTGTTCCGTGTGTGTAACATCGTCGTTTCATTAATTCTTCGATTGACCATCGGGGTGTTAGTTGTTACAATTAGAATCGTTTTATAAATGCGATTTGTTTTTTTCGTTTAATTTTGTGTTTTTTTGTTGCTGCTTACCGAAAAAAACAAAAACTAAAACTAAAGTGGTCGATTGGTGGTTGTGCTAAATTATGTGACAGTGATTTTTATTTTTAATATTTATTGGTAAATTTAAATTTTGTTTTATTTTGTGTAAATTTTTTGAAAAAAAAAAACAAACAATTTCAGTTTTATTGAAAAATCGTCGCCAAAAAACAGCAAATACCTAAAATTCTTTCATCAATTACCGATAACAATTGTCGGCGTTATTTACAGCAACGAAAATTTTTTCTGCAAAACAGTGTTAAATTGTTTATTGCTGTTAACAATCTAATTGAATATTTCAATTTGAATTGAAAAATCAAACAAAAAAATGAAACAAAAACAAAAACAATTGGAGGAGCGCGCGCGGTCTAAAATCAAGTCATACAATCGTGTCGTCGATCATGTGTACATAATGAAAAGAGAAGTTAATTGCGATTAAATTTAATTGAATTAAAATATCTGATAACGATGGAAATGGGGAAAACGGTTACACATATGCAACAAAACAGAAAAAACAAAAACATTTAAAACAAGAGGAAAACCAGCACACAAAAGCGGATAGAAAAACAGCAACACAAACAAACGCGAAAAAAATATAAAAAAAAAACAAAATAATATGCGGAAAATCGTAATCGATTGAAATAATTCAGTTTCATGTTATGTGGCTTGTCTTCTGCACTCATGTGCGATTATTGTTGCTGAGTGTTAAAAGCAATTGACTTAAGTCAATTACTGGAAATCAATTGGATTTAATTGAAATCATATTTTCCAAGCGCGGAACGCAGACAAAACCCCAGTGATCGGCTTCGACATTTTTTTTTTTTTTTGCATAATATTCAATTAGCGTACGCGGAGACACGGCGGCAAATCTGTTTAAGTGATTGCACAATTGCGCCCATAAGAAATCACGATTTCGCGAGTGCAATCTATGTATTTGTCGATGGCATAAATCTTAAACACGATTAACTCCCCCGACTGATAATGATGACAATAAAAATCATGACGCCATAATCACCCGCTGTATCGCAGACAATATATGTTAGTCAGTCTCGCAGAACACCTCACAAAAACCTAACCCACCCCATCCCTATGTAGCCCCATCCGGAAAAGTGTACCACCCCACTGAAACACCCCCTGCAACAAAACTCTTGACGGGAGAGCGCGGCGCACAACCAAACATCGCCTATAAAACTCACCCCCA
This sequence comes from Sylvicola fuscatus, assembly GCA_026546915.1. Lineage (NCBI taxonomy): Eukaryota > Metazoa > Arthropoda > Insecta > Diptera > Anisopodidae > Sylvicola > Sylvicola fuscatus. Next base: position 10,528 of record JANSTS010006607.1, read on the forward strand.
TCTCTTCGGCGAAAGCCTCTCTGATAAATTGTCGCTCTTCCGTCATCGAATGTACATATAATCATCCCTTCTTGTCAACCCCTTTTTTTTGCGTGTCCGCCGTCCGTCTCCCGCCATTCGCAATTGCCTCCTCCGCTTCCTGCTCCTCCTTGTTACTTAGTCCACATAGCCAGGCTCCCGCAAAATTGCACACACAAATACTATAGTAGCTGCTCTATGTACAATGGGCATAGTCAACAATCGTTCAATTCAACCGAAAACCAATGCCCATCCTAACACCCCCTTGGTTCATACAAAAACAAACCCCCCACCCACCCCCGTGTCCTTCCCGAAAATACTCACTCACACAATGTACACTCACCACCACCGCATTATATTATTTCCAACTCGCCAACTTAATTGTCCCTTTAACTTCGCAATGAAAAATCAATAGCGAAATGCCATGCCAGCAGCAGTCCAAGGAAAAGTGTTAAAACAATTTTCCAAGGAAATGTTGCAAAAATATAAGCGCGCGGGTAATAAAACACAATTTTTAGCCACCCTCATTCGCCTAGGGGTGGGGAGCTTAACATAATGTATGACTTATGTATTGTAGTGGCGAACATTAAATGTTTTATAATCGCCGCTGCAGCACAGAATGCACGTAGACTTTGTGCATTGTGCATTGTTGATGCGATTCGGTGATGCCAGTGCGGCACAAGTAAATCTTTAAGACATTCGCTTCTTACATTGTAATCAATCTTTAGTGTTTTTCGCCAATTTTGTAACTAAAATCATTTCTTCTTCTTATTTACAGTACAGCAAAAACGATTACTCATCAAACCACCAAAAAAACAAAGCAACCCCCTCTTGGATAAATTCAAAATTGCAGCATTTGTTTTTGGACAAAGACCATTGAAAACATTAAATTATTCTTGTGCAACATTAACAGTGAAGGAAATATTGTCGGGCGCGCATTTCTTAAAAAAATCTTATGTTAAAGTGTGTTGAGGAGAACTGCTAAGCCAGACGGGTAAACAGGCAAAATTCAACCCCCCCATCAATTCAGTGCATACAAATCACTACAGTGCATCGTGTGTTAGTGCATAGAAATAGTGTTTCGGTGTGCCTAGTGCAAGTGTTGTCAATAAAGGATCAAGCATCCCTTCCCCCAATACGACCGAACTGAAGAACGTTACAATACTGCACACATAAGGAGTTTTTGTTGTGTTGGCGAAAAACACCGAAGGAGGGCACAGCCGAAGACGCGCTCAAGAATTATGGCGCAAAAGGAAATGGAAAATGTGTCAAGTGTTGTTTGAGCTGCAGTGATGATGTTTTACCAATGCACTATAGTGCAGTGCAAATTATAGTGTTTATTCTGTGAGTACACAAATCTACTTGTATGGACAATTCGGTAAAAAAAAAGGACCAAAACATATTTACAGAAAAGTAGACACCCTCGACAACAAAAAGTGCCCATCTAGTCGCTGCGCCCACGGGTAAGGTAATTTGATATTATTATTAATAGCATTTATGGTTTTGCGTTAAGGATGTGCGTCAAGGATGCGTGTAAATTAAATGGATAACATCTGCATTGAATGCGTTTTAATTTGCCCATTCAAAATTACCAATTAATTCAAGTTTAAAATCGGATGACCACGGCCCCACGACCCACCCTGTCATAGCCGTTGAATTTCGGTGCCAAAAAGTCAATATAAAATTTGTTTGCATTTATTTGTCGCTTTTAAAATAAACAATTGATAATTAATTTTCGGTAATAGAATCGATGGCGTGACAGTTGACGCAGGTGGAGACGTGTGACAACACCACCGACTGAAAGGGGTTGGAAATAACATTGGCGGGGGGTTTCCATACAGTTTCCTACGCGTGTTGACAGCCCACAGCGACAGTAAATTTACCAATTATTTTAGTACGCTCGTTTAGCGTAAATTCAATGCCCAAAACGACTCGCTCTTGACTCGTCCTCCTTAAAAGATACTTGAGAACAGAAGAAAAGTCACAAATTTTCTAAATTTGCTCCATTGTTTCCGCTGCATCCTGACAAAAGAAGTGCACCCGCATTCCGACGCTAATGGACAATGTGGCGTACATCTTTGTCCAGATTCCACTGTCTCTTACCGTTAGTCTATTTCTAATTTCTTTTCCTTCTTAGTTTTTTTCAATTTTTTTTTTGGTACCTAATTATTATGCCTAAGACGAAGATTTGAGAGCACAAAAGGAAGAAATGACTACGACTGTGTACAAAACATCTTTGAGCAATAATTATGCAGAGAATGAATTCTTCTAATGGGTCCGTCCTTTTCTGTTCCTTTGCTGTGCACTGTCCTCGTCTTTTCTCTGCATCTAAAGTGCATGTACCGTTCATGTGTGTTTGTTGTAATAAGAGAACATGTACAGAATGCTCGTAGTCATTGCACAAATGCACCAGATGCCTATTTATTTAGGTTATTCCGTACATATTTTGTGGAAATTTTCTCAAATATATGATTATTTTAATGTTCGGTTTCATGTTACCTTTCTAAGATGTCCTCAATGCTGGAAATTCTCAGTAATGTTTACGCCAATATTCAGAACAAAATGTGTTTCCTTATAGATTCATTGAAGCAATTTACTTTAATCCAAATAAGAAACTCGCTTTTAACGAGTTAATTCCTGTGCATTCGCTTTCTTAACAAACTAGTTACGTCTTATTACTCATTACTTGCGACATACTGAGTACTTAAGCGGCATTTTTGCCGTCTGAATGCTCACACAAAGGCGGCACATGATTATGTGCGTTAAGTTCGCGGATATTTTCATTGATAAAATTGCACTTACAAGACATTTTGTCTGGCATTTCATTAGACCTTTTGCTCTTAAATGCAATTATCTAATTTCACTGCAGACAGTCTTCCTATTCGAATTAACCGTTCAATTAATTGCAATTAGCCAGCTAACATCTCAAGTATAATGTAGATTAAAGAATAGATCAGCATTTTCTTCCATAAATTGTGGGTGAGGCTGTCAGTTTGTGCAATATTCGCGCCTCGAATTAACCACTAAACGACTGGAAAAACGCTTCGAGTTTCTTTGGTGTGTCGCGGCGCGGCGCGGCGTCTGGTCTTAAAGACACGCCGCTTAAATCAGAAATGTCTCAATTCATCTCAATAACGATGATGAACCCTTTTTTGATACACATCAACTTTGTGAATGACGATGACAAGCGATTTTCTTTGCGCCGTTTTTTTTTTCTTCTGTATCTGCCTCCTTGTGTAGCGTTTTAATTTTATCCCCTCCTGTCTCCCGAGTTTTTTTTTCACCAAAAAATCCATGGAAAAAATATTACAAGTGTCATGCGAGGAGACGAATAATAAATATAAAAAATAACAACATATATTCACCTGTTTTGTTGTGACTGAAAAGAGATTTTGTGCTCTTTTTTTTTTGTTCGCATTACAATACTGTTTTCTTTCGGCGATGCGGCGCTATGATGAGTCGGAAAGTGTTTTTGGGGATATGATAAGTGTGTCAATAAAATACACATGATTGTCGCCGATAATATTTTATTTTGTATCAATTTTCAATTAGAGAAATAACCCGGAAGGCAATTTCTAATTCGCAAAAAATTCTAGTTTTCTAACAAAATTTGTGCGCCACTCAAACAAATATTTCGAAATGTTTTTCGAACTTAATATCAGTTACAATAAATTACCGTTTGAAATAGTTTCAACCCAAATCGAGGCTCATTAAACTGATAACAGTACCTCAGCCAGGCAATTAAATCAATATTTTAATGTTTTAAAAATGCATATAGGCCAACAACATGATAATTTTTTGCAAACCAACAAAAAGCAAAAAAGTTGTCGCCTTGCTCATATGTTTTGTGTGTTAGACCACCCATTCGCCACCACATTCATTTTAATATATAATTAAACGTACATGAATACACTTTAGTTTCCGAAAAATTAGACATCCATTAATAATTTTCTGTTTAGATTACGAAAAACCCGTATTTTAAAACACTTTGTGTTAGTTTTGTTGATTAAAGCGTGGCGATTTAAAGTCTCAAAATACTTGACAATTGAATTTGTACGTTTGTATTAATTGAAGTTGTTAATTAAGTGACACATGCGCACATCATTCCCCTGTGGCCTGTGTCTCTTTTTCCTCTCCCAACCATTTTAATGAGTACAATAAATAGAGAGAAAAAAAATGAAACGATTTGAAATTCGATGTGGTGTCGCTGGCAGTCGGGCGGCATTCGGGTAAAGTGGCGTTGGTACATCGTCGTGCACGATTTTTTCTTACATTTTTCATTTCTTAATGCATTATTTTATGTATAGCAAGACAGTAAAATGTGTGAACTGTAGCATAAAGTAAAGAACCCTGCGAACGCTACGATGAAAGAAATTAAATGCACTTTGTATTTCATCCTGCAATAATTCCTATTCAATAAAATGCATCTACCTGTTCAATTTTGCGGCCCAACATAAATTACATAAAAATGCCGAATAAATGAAAAAAATACAATAAAGAAAAAAAATAAGAGGAGAAAAATCGGTACCCTCGAGATGAATTATCGTTAAAAAATTTACAGCACCCTGCAACTGCACGCCCGAATAAAAATTACACAACAAAAAAATCCTATTCTAGGAAATGCTGCTTGTAAAAATACTTGAGACCCACATAATTTTCGTATTCCTTATTGGGCAAAAATTAAATACACACATGATTTGACCATTTTGGAAGTCAAAGTATTATGGGACGCACTCATCCCCCCCATTGTTGTTGTTCGGAAGATGTGTTTTGGTACCTGCGAATCCCACACATTTGACTTCTTATCCCTTGCAGCACTTTGAGTACCATAAAACTGCACCGGGTAATGGCAGTCGGTGTGCATTGAAGAATCCTTGTGCAATCTCCATCATTTATCATTATTATTGGCGGTGGCGTCTTCCAACTATTAACGGGCCAAAATACTGAACCGTTGCAGTTAACTTACCAAATTACAGGTTTCCAAGAAATTGGCAGCCGCAAAAAAGAGTTGGACGCCCACGAACTGCAGCGCTAGAAGCGCGTAAAACAAAAAAAAAAAAAAAATAAAACCGCCAAAAGTTTTAATGATTATCTAAATGTGGACGCCAAACTAAACGGGCAATAACTTTGTTTTAATGGTGAAAATTTTTAATGAACACATTCGAGTTAATTTGTTGGGTACCCACTCTTCCCTTGACATTACCAGCGTCCAGATTCACACCGTTCGGACGCCAACAATCGCAACTCCTACATTATCTTCATCATTGTTGCAGTATTTGTTGCTGTTTTTTAATAATTCATTTTAATTTCGGCCGTCGTCCAGAACAAACATGAATTACCTCACGAAAAAGCCCGTGAAACCGCGTCCACTAGCCAATGGCGGCCTAATTACAGCCGCCTAATTGCATATTTCAGTCGAAATCTTCTATTTGTATGTGAAATTTTAATTGTCTCGCGGTGGGAAAATTAATAACAAAAAACACCTTAATTCAAATATATTTTAAATAATTTCAAATTCATAATTGTAGTCGCAGCTGAAAAACAAAAATACTTCTATGAGTGCACGGCTTCGAGTTTTATTACCCCGCATATCGCGGCGACGATGCTGTTTTTTTCCGCGTTTTTTTTTTTTTTTTTGGGTTGCTATAACTCATCGTGCGTCTTTTGTTTTGTTTAGTACAGTATTAATTATCCGCGGTATGAGTGTGGAAAAATAATATAACATAGAAAAAAGAGTTTTTTTTGGCGGCGGGGTCTGGTACCTTGAGCAGCGCATGCAACATCGTCTGTCTTTGTTAAAATGTGTGAAAAATGAAACGCTAAAACGCGGATTTGGCTTAGTTGCGTGGCCCCCACAATGGCCATTCTACTTTAATGCTCTTAAGCATAATGATCGCTTGTCCAGGTGCAATTGAACATAATAATTTCTGTCAGTTTATTGCGCAGTGATGCGACGTCATGCATTTGTTTTATTGTCTCTATGAAATGGGTTATTCATTTAGTGGGTTATCCTGTTTTTCACATGCTGAAAAGGTCGAAACTATAATTATATCCGTAAATAGAGTTGTTTCTTTATGTTTAATCTCATAAATATCATTACATAAATTTAATTCAATCAACTGACATACATATTTTGCCCGAGAAAAATTCCTCTTTGACGATAGCCGCCCGAACACACAAACAAATAATCTCCTTCGGCCGAACAACTATTCGTCTCACTAAGGAGAACTGAGAATCCAACCATTTCCTCATCACTAAATACAAAGTCCATTAAAACATATAAAATTTCCAATTGAATACATAAATCCTGACTACGTCGAACCTTTTTCCGAGAATGCCAGCAAATCAACCCTTTCGCTACATGCCTTGATACGATTTAAAGTTCACACAAGCATAAGAAATCATGGAATTTCTTACATTCACTTGCCATGTTCCTCTATGTATACTTGTCGGGGCTGGGGATATAAGCCGAAATCTTCCAGCAACCATCACGCTGCATAATGGCAACGACGACGACGACAGTCGAGTACATTATGTACTAGCATAAGTGAAAAACTTCAAAGCGACTGTTCCGCATTGATTCATCGATTTGTTCAGCATACATATTTTACGGTCATTTTACATAACTATAGTTTAGACGTCTATTGATTGCTGAAGGAGCTTACTAACTGCCGTAAATGCCTTCGAAGCAAGAAATGCGGACCTCTACACCATCAATGTGGGCTAAAGTGCATAAATTGCAGTGCGGACTCAATTGCACTGCGGCGCTGTTACGTAATCTGCACAGTAGTTGCACCTAATCGGCTGCAGTTGACGTACTCGTACATATGTGGATAGACACTGCATATGTGTTTCCGGCACGTAGTTCAGTCGTTAATCCCTCTGAACCAGCTGCGATCTGCGTAAAGTAATCAGCAGGAAGGACGCTCGTGTATGCACGTACATGGCGAGAGCAAAAAGTTCTGAAAGGCCTCCAAAAGACTTCGAGATGCACGTATCCAAGTGGAATAATAACGTTTGTTATCCGCCAACTAGCCTCTGGTATACAAAACTGAGACAACTGAGAGGAAAAGCAAAAAGATGAATGTGCCTTATGTAATCCATCCCCATCCCTAATTGTGTTCATCCTTGCATGTTTGCTCTCCCGAACTGTTTCTTGTTTTCATCTATTCTGCTGTCCCCCCCATTCCCTGCTGTTGCAGATGAAGTGAGGAAAAACAAAGAAAAAAAAAGAAGGAAAAACCACCCCCCAAAAATCACACAGCAAATGCGCCACCCACCATCCCACACAGCCGCTCTAACCAGACAATATCTGGTGACGTACAGTTTGTTTCTCGATGTACGTCGCGTCGCACTATCTCGCACGGAACTTGGAGTAAAGTGGAGTTGTCCCACAAACGGGGCACTATCAAGACGAGAGACACAAGGGGAGGAAGATGCCGTAAATACATATACGTACACACATTATATGTACGTACTTTTTTTCGCTCCTCTATATTCGTTTGCGTTCGTGTCTTGTCTTCTCCACTTTCTTTCTATATATTTTTCTATCTTTACATGTTTTTTTTGTTTTGTTTTGCACTTTCTTGCCTATATTTGCCATACGTCGTAACTCGTACTTGCCCTGTTTCTTATGGCCGTTTCTTACGCGAAAACTTATGTGTATTCGATGGATCGATAGCTGATCTGTTAAGCTTTCAGTTGTTAACAAAAAAAAAACAGAAACTAGGCGAATAAGAAATTAAGGGGGTTGTTAGGGGTGGTACTGGTCAAATGTGGAGAAAGGGTGGATATGTGAGAGAAATTCGGTAACATTTCCTATTATTGTTCTTCATTAAGGATATTTTCAGGTAGGGATCTCCTGAAGTTATTTAAAAACTTAAATGCTGATTAAAACTGGGCCGCATTTCATTTCCGAATCGGCACTCCCTATACACACAATTCACCCCCCATCCCCCCTAAACTGTATATAATATCTGGGATCCACTCAATTCTCAATTGTTCTCCATCAAATTGTGATATCAATACATGGCGATAATTTTCCGCATAAGAAATGAGTAGCCATTCAGTTTCCCTATATGAAAAGCTGGTGGCCGTGTAAGCTTTTCTGCACGTACATAATTTCCTTTTGGGACGACATTCAAGTACATATGCTCTCACTCGCGCGCTTCATTCTCTCGTATACATCGTCGATCGGCCACCCCCCATACACGACCCACCCCCTAACCCTCCCAGGGAGCCACAATCGTGCAAAAGCCATCCACGAAAGGGTGGACAAATAGTAGAGGGTGATAAATAAAAGCGGGCCAAACGCACATACATTTACACTATTGTTTGCCGGCGGGCACAGCTACTTACTTCCTTTTCATTTTCGTCCTGGTGTAGGTGTGTT
>JANSTS010006608.1:0-16285 GCA_026546915.1 Sylvicola fuscatus
ATTTAAATGTAGATAAGATATTGTCAGTCGTATTTAATGTAAAAACATAATTTTATTAGGTCATAATTAAAACTCTATTGTTAAGAAGATAACTTAGACATCTAATATTAAGAAAAGTATACTAACCACGCATTTTGACGGTCATGTAACCCATAGTTGAGTCGTGCCACAAATTCGTAGTAATCTTATTGCAATTACAACTGTTACAACAAATTGAATATCGCTTAAAAACCGACTTGACACTTCGCTTAGAGACTCGCTTATGGACGTGGCTAAAACGCATTGGATGATGCTGCAAACGAAACGTTGGCAAACGATGCAATGAGCGGATTTGGCGGATGGAAGTCGTCTTGTTCTTTAAAATGTTCACGGTTGTCACCACTTGATGTGCCACAATAATTTGCTGATCCAATGCGTTTTGCCAAATTTGCTGGGAACCACTTTGCATATTACTGATGTTTCCACAAAATGCACAGAAAAAAACTTTATATAGAATTTCAATCTATATAAATAAATAAATTTTTTTATTGTTTTTTAGTCCACTTTTTGATTTTCAAATGCTTTTTTTCGTCACTTAACTTTTTCACCACCCTATGTGTAGCACTTTACTTAACTTAACTACTTTTTTTTAGTGAATTTAAAACAATTAAAAAACACTTAGTTTACAAATAAAATACAATTATTGTGCTCGATACAATCTTTTGTGATCGGCAAATTCCATTATTTGAATAAGAATTCTAGCATGTGATATAACAGCTGTTAAGTGGCCAAAAAGCAGATTCTATGTATTTACGTTTTGCTTGTGCGAAATTTTTGATTGAACTGAACTCAACACAGCTGAGTACCAAAGCTGCAAACTGAATGGATGATGCAACATCATGGGAAGTAAAATCATCCAAAAAAAACAAAAATTATATATATTTTTATTGAAATTTTATCCGTAACTGCTTTAAATGGTTTATTAATATAATTATTAATATTTCTGTGTATTAAAATGATAAATGTTGTGGTTTTAAACTTCGTACGTGGTGACATCTGTTGTAAAGAGTGGAACCAAAAATTACCCCACGATCCAAATGTCAAAAATATAAATTAATTCTTTTAATCGTTTCAAATTATATTATTTTATTTTTGATAGTATTTAAAATTATGACAACATTTTTACAAAACATTTTTTTTTTATAAATTTCAACCACAAAAATTTTTTAACAACGGCAACACTGCTGTCTGGGAATTTTAAAACGGCGCCAATTCTAAATACCTTCAGTGCTGCGGATGGAACGTGGTGAGTTTGTGTTTCAGTGGCGTAGAAACTTCAAGTCAAGGTTAATAATAAATATTCATTAACAATAATTACTTCAAAAACAAAGTGTTATGCTGACAAAATAATTAAATTGTACCTAGTCATTAAAAGTTATGCTTTTATAAAAACTATTATCGTTTGTCGCCGCCGCGGTGCAACCCCCATACTCACGCACACTTCCACTACTTTTATGCTCTTCAACAAAACTCAAAATGTCGGTCATCTACTACCAAGTGAACGAGTGTGTAAAATAAACTGTGTTACTGAAGAATTCATTTAAAAGAAGTTAGAGACAGTCTTTTGTCGAAAAACAACTTACATTTTCCGCACGACATTAGACCACGACAATTGAGTGTAATTAAACGCCAAAGTGCCAACAGGACGTTACTTTATTTTGATTTTTCCAACCTGGAAAATGTTGACAGTCGCTGGTGAACACAAATTTGTGTTGGTAAATTCTTTACATATTTTCAATAATACAAATCTTTACTGCGTTTAAATATAATCCCGTGGATGTATTTTTAAAATTTCTGTTGAGTTATTTTGATGAAAAGCCAGATTCGTGCGATTTAATTAGGAGAATACACAAAGAATCGTAATTCGTCCGATTCGTAGACTATGCGTATGAGCTCGCATACAAGTGTATAAACCACAAAGTTTATTTGGTAAACAGCATAAGAAAAAAATTAATTAAGAAATCTGACAAGATAAGTGCACAATTGTTTTGATTTGAAACAAAACGATGTTGTTGTGCGATTTAGGATGCAATTGATGAATTAAGTGTAGATTGCATTAAACTATGATTAGCCTTACTGTAGTGCCTGTAGAGTGCGTAAAATGCGCATGTGCATTGTGCATTCATAGTTGCATTTTCCTATGCCACAGACATATATGTAATTTGTAAGATGTCAAGGAACTTGGATGAAGCGTGTAGTCGACGTGTGTAATTTAGTCATTCGTTCGGTGTGCATGTGCTGCTATCACTAGCGGCAAATCAGTTTTTCATTACTTTGTGTAAATCTTCCCTTTTTTCTTGAGGTGTTTTCTTTTTCAAAAGTGATTACTTATTCTTTTCATTTTACTTTTTAGTGATGCACCTGAATAAACAGTGAAATCCACTCCCATAAACATAGTTGGAATCTGTTAAATAATAAAACGGATACAATTGAAGTAAAAACAATGAGGCAAAGGCTGTACAACGATTGAACTTCTTAAAACACTCGGCTAAGGTTTTACAAGTAGCCGAATCTTTATCTTATATGTATTCGATGAAAACTGCATTCATTTACAACAGAACGTCCAGAAAATTTGGATCAAATATGTTTGGAGTCTCAAGCTATGTGCAACTGCTACTGGCTGCCTGTGTTGGTAAGTACCGAATACTCGCCATAAACGTGATCAATAACATCTTTAAATTTTCAGTGATAACACATCAAGCTGTTATAAACAGTCAACCAGTTTTGCCATTATCTAAATTTTGCGAGTCCTTTAAACGGGAAAACTGCACCGCAGGCGAAAACTGTCAGTCCACTACTGAAACGTGCAAAAGCGACGATGAAAAACCGAGTCACTGCTTTGTGGTCTGGTCTCTGAATAATGTCACAGGTGAGACGGATGTGTCACTAAAAGGATGCTTCACCAACAACGAAGCGTGTCATCAAGAGGAATGTATCGACAATTCTTCTGAAAAATCTCGCAATTTATACTTTTGCTGCTGCAGCGGCGACTACTGTAATAGGGATCAGAAATGGATCCCGACCACGACATTGCCACCTAAAATAGAACGTAAGCCAACTAGTGTTGAAATGCCTAAAAACTTAAAACTAACTTTCTTTTGAACAATTTAGCTCCTCCAGAGAAAAAAATGAACCCCTACCTTGTTGGACTATACATTTTTGGAGGATTATGTGTCTTTATTGCAGTTGGCTCAATTGTGTACTATTGTTTCGTATACCATCGTAAAAAGCCAACAATGTTTAATGAAGTACCAACCACAGAGCCAGACGTGTCAAATTCAAATCAGTATTTGACGCTACCACCCATTCAGTTGATGGAGATAAAAGCGCGCGGACGCTTCGGCTCTGTGTGGCGCGCCCAAATGAAGCTTGAGGACGTTGCTGTTAAAGTTTTTCCCATGCAGGACAAGGATTCGTGGCAGGCAGAACAGGAAATCTTCAAACTACCACGCATGAAACATCAGAATATCTTAGAATTTATTGGATTAGACAAGCGTCCGTCGCCCAATCCAGAGCTTTGGTTGATTACAGCATACCACAGTCGCGGTTCTTTGTGCGATTTCCTTAAGGCGAATACTGTGACATTTGGTGAATTGTGTAAAATAGCTGAGACGATGTCTCGTGGACTAATGCATTTACATGAAGAGATTTTGACAACAAAAACTGACGGATTAAAACCTGCTATTGCCCATCGTGATTTCAAGAGCAAGAATGTTCTTCTTAAAGAGGATTTGACAGCTTGTATTGCCGATTTTGGACTGGCATTGATCTTTGAGCCAGGTTTTTAATGTTCCACAGAAAATTGCTCATTTCAAAAATAGTTTCTTAATGAATTTCCTATGTTCAATTTTAGGCAAACCATGTGGTGAGACGCATGGACAGGTTGGAACTAGACGCTACATGGCGCCAGAAGTTCTTGAAGGTGCCATCAATTTCACTCGCGACGCATTTTTACGTATTGACGTATACGCTTGCGGCCTTGTTCTATGGGAACTTGTGTCGCGTTGTACGGTGAATGGATGCATCGTTCCGGAATACACTTTGCCTTTTGAGGCTGAGGTACATTTCTGTGAAATCTTTAAATATTTCCTTACTAACTACATTCTTTTTTTGTTAAAGCTCGGTTTGCATCCATCGCTAGAGGAAATGCAGGAAAATGTTGTCACAAAGAAATTACGGCCCAGAATTCAAGAATCTTGGAAGAAACATAATGTGAGTCGAATCAATTCTAATAATCTTTACAATCTTTCTTAATAAATTCCTTTTTCTGATAGGGACTTCATGCCATTTGTGATACAATGGAAGAATGTTGGGATCATGATGCAGAAGCGCGTCTGTCCGCTTCCTGCGTCATGGAACGCGTTTCTCAGCATTGTCGCTATCCGACCACACCAATTGCAATACAAACTAATACTGACAACAATCTGATTAAAGACCCCGCGGATAGTGTCTAAGTCTGATTAAAAACCTAAAGTCTAAACACATAGAAGTAACAAAGGATTACTAAAAACAGTCTTCTTTTTTATTAAATTTAACTAATATTTTTTTAGCAATGAAAAATTTATTGTCAGCAGAGGTAAACTGTAATCTGATCACTAATTCATTTTAGGCTAGCTTTTATTTGAGAGTAAAACGAACGTGCGAATTATGGTCATAATTATGAATTGAAAAAAAGTATTAATTTCAATGTGGTTTACATGTGAATTGTCGATCAAAACTGTTTTGGTTTTGCTGCTTCATACATACAAAAGTTATGTTCAAATGGAATAATTTGATTAATACTAAGTTATATGTTTTTATTATGATAATACAATAGTTATAAAATTTTCTTTAATCTTTTGAATAGATTGAATTAGCGTGAAGCATTAACATTTATAGGGATGAGAAGATGAAGAAATATTTTTTGACACATATTGCATAATGTTAATGAGTTTCTGTGTTAAAAGAGAGTTTGAGGAAAATTGTTTTATCGTGCCAAATTAGGTGTCTATAAAGTACTGACATTTTTTTATGATTGCTATTGTCAATAAGTTTTTTTTTTGATTCATTAGCGAATATATTCTAAACAAAGAAAACACTTAGACACAGTTTTTATGTAAGATCCATTATTTTTAAATGAAATAGCTTTGTTTGTTAATTAAAAGAAATGGAAAAACTCATTTATCTAAATGCAATTCTAGCTATTCCATTACACCGAACTAGAAGACAATTTCAGTACATAAGATACATTTACAACAACATATTATATGTAAACGAACAGATAAGTCAACACAATCACTTTGAAAAGTACAACCCCCCGAAATCCAACTAAATAAGTAACTTTCGAATTAATCATTACTAAGTAAATGCATACAAAATTATTGTGTTTTATTGTAAACGGAATATTATCAACTTGTATACTTATATTTTTTACTTTAGTTAATTTTATAATATATTTTGTGTAAATAATAAAAACTACAATGTAATCTTTATAGACATAAGCTTACGACAACATTTTTTTTTGGGTTTATTTTTTTTCGGAGGTCCTGAACTGACATGCAGATATTTGTTTGTTTCCTATTCATAGTTTCCAGAAAATAATTATTTAAATTTAAAAAAAACTGCCTTTCACTATTATTAAAACACTTTTATTGAAAATACATCTAATTTATTTTTAAATTTATTTTTAACATTACCCACCGAGATCCAAGTATTATTTAACCAAATTATCGCATACCTATTTACTTCTTCAGGACTTCTTCATTTTTAATTTAATTTAAAATAATCATAATTGACTAAAATATTCACATTAATCATTGACAAAACTAATGAACCATAGACTTGCGAATATAACTGATTTTATAATATCTTATTGTGGAAGAATTTAAAACTAATTGGACACTAATTAGTCATGTATGTCGGCGAAGTAAAATTCAAGATCTTCTTAGTTTCAAGTTCAAATTTGCACATCTTTATATAAACAAGCAATTTCTAATAAATTACTATCTTACTAGATTCAATTGCGAAACGAAAATTTTTGAAGAGAAGACAAATGGTGCTAAGGAGAAAATCCTTAACGTATTAGAATGGTTATACATAGAAATGCAGCTCGTCTACGTAATAACTGTAAAATTTTAATGTAAGTTAATTATTAGGTTAACAAAGACTACAGGGTCGTTCCAATAATACAGCATCGATTGTAAAACTAAGAAAATATTTTAACTCATATACATACGAAACATACACAATTTAATATGTGAGTACATTAGCTACGTATCATTAGAATTCTTTTTGAAATAAAACATAAGTATGTAATACAAATTGGAAAAGGTGTGTAATCAATATTAATTAGCGATAATTAGATCAATTTGTACGTTATGAAGAAACACTTTGCATGGTACTTTAATAATTAATATATTTATGTATTGAGCTTTGCGTCTGCGTTGAAACCTGCTACACATCTGCAGATTGGCTTTGCCTCGGCCGTTGCGTTACCAATTAGCGATTTTCGTTAAGAAAAAATACATCGCGGTCTCCATGTGTCCGACTCAAGCTTAACGTCACACTTAACACTTTGATCAAACTGTCCAGAAAATGAAAACGGCCATCTCAGTCATCGCAAAGCCTCAGTACGACCGCGTTAGTAACACTCACCAACTTTAATCTCATCCATTCTGTTGAGTGCTGTGCATTGGACAAACTTTAATTTTATTTATCGTTAGGTCAATAAAGTTTGCTGAAAATGTGGGAAAAACATTCACCGAGGCCTTCGAACGCTGGCATCTACGACACGCTTCGGGGTAAGTTTCTGTCGTTTTGTGCTGAACCAATTTAGTCTTGAGACGTAGTATTTATACACTAGATTCCCATTTTGTTTGTATTTGTTATTATATCAGCCACAGTGTGTTTTAATTATAAACAACTACAGTCGTCTTATCTTTAAGTATAAGAAAATGTAAAATCCAATATTGAAAGGATTCATTTCATTCGGAAATACGGTCAAACTTTAAAGGTAAATAAATGGATACAATAAAAGGACACACGCGTGTGGTCGAACAATCTGCCCTCTTGTAAGGGAACGTAAATTATACTGATTTTTACACAGCAAACTTTTACGTAACATTCGTCCAAGGAATCGAAGCCGATGGGCAAACAATTTAATTTTGTTCACTTCTCTCCTTTTTAACCGCAATAATGGACGGTAAGTTGAAAACCCACTTATTAACAGTTGAATAGGTTCTCGGCTCTTACCTATATGAGAAGTATACGCCCTACACAGTTCATGGGTTGTATATAGCTTTTTAAGTTTCATCTACAAACTGCAAAGGATTTATATTCTTAAGGAACTTGAGAAAGTAATAATCATATACATATATGTACATACGTGTATACATATCTTTAATATAGGTATTTATTGATTATAATGAATTGGCGAAAATCCCTTCTGAACATTTAAAATTATTAACGGATTTTATGTCTTTAAAAAAATTATAGGTAAAATTAGATGTCTTGATAAATTATTTACAAACCAAAATATTTATCTTAAATTATTCATACAGAATTCACTTGGTAAAAGTTTACACCTCATGAAGCCAATGCCAAAATCATAAACACCAAACAACTAAACCCTAAAAGAGAAGCACGTCGCCAGATAAGAATAATTGAGATAATTATCACTTATTTAATGTTGCCCAATGGTTCACATCAAGATATATGTTGATTACTGATTTCTGTATGTACACCATACGAGTAGAATAATATTTACTCAAGCCACACAGCCGTAGAGTATATGGTTATCATACAGAAGAATTTCAATTATGTTTGACAAAAGGCAAATTGAGAAATCTTTGTCGTTTGTCGCGTCAACGTTAAGATTTGCAAAAATGCGTTATCAGATAGCTGTTGGCTAGCACTACCAAGTGATCTGTCTCTGACTATTCTTACATTATCTTGATAATCAGAAAAAGTGTGATTTTACATAATAATTCCAAGTAAAAGCTATATTTAGATGAAAGTGAGTTAATTTAAATAAGAAATACGTGCGGTGACTTATTCAAATTTGTATGATAAAAAAAAATGTCTTCACTTCCAGTGCCGGAACTAGATGGGGAAGACCGTCAATCACTGGCATCTTCTCACTACACACGACGAAATACACTCAAGTCGATTTCACTGAAGAAAGAAAAGTCCATCCGATCACAAGTGGTAAGACGAATACACATTCTCTCCTGGATCAATGAATACGATAGAACAAAAGCAGTGTCCGACTTTATAGCTGGAATCACATTGGGACTGACACTGATTCCGCAAAGCATCGCGTATGCCTCCCTGGCTAACCTGCCGTCGCAGTACGGCCTGTACGCCGCCTTTATGGGCTCCTTTGTGTACATATTTTTTGGAACCGTCAAGGAAGTGTCAGTGGGAGCGACTAGTTTAATGTCGCTGCTGACGCTGCAGTATACACTGGGTAAGCCTCCAGAATACGCAGTGATTTTGGCCTTCATTGCCGGATGCGTGGAGCTGCTGATGGGACTCTTTAGATTGGAGTTCATCGTTGATTTTATCTCAATGCCGGTCATAAATGCGTTCACAAGTGCCACTTCTATAATCATTATTGTGTCTCAGTTGAAGAATCTTTTGGGAATATCTTATGTTTCCAAACAGTTGATCGATACAATTACAGAGTTATTTAAAAATTATGAACACGCAAGATGGAGCGACGCTATTTTAGGAATTCTTAGTGTTTCATTTTTGCTCTTGCTAAAGGTATACAAAATCTACGCAGATAAATACAGTTTTTAACTTATTTTCGAATTGCAGCAAATAAATCGAATTAAGGTGCATCCAGACCGAACTGTCTTGAAAACCATTTTATGGTACATATCAATTTCAAGAAATGCTCTTATTTTGCTACTTACATCGATAATAGCCTTTTTCTGGTCGACATCTGGAGAGGATACTTCAATACTTTTTAAACTTTCTGGTAAAGTGGAGCCAGGAATTCCCAGCATAAGTTTGCCACCATTTACCATTACTCATAACAACGAAACAGCCGGCTTTATCGAGATTTGCTCTGACCTGGGCTCTGGATTGATTGTTGTTCCAGTTGTGGCGATATTGGCGAATGTAGCAATTGCCAAAGCATTTTGTGAGTTTTATTTTTTTTTTTTAATGCAAAACAAATTAAATATAATTTTTAATATTTCAGCCACTGGTGCCGTTGTAGATGCGTCTCAAGAAATGTTGACACTTGGCCTGTGCAATATACTTGGCTCGCTTTTCAAAGCTCTGCCAACATGTGGCGCCTTCACAAGATCTGCTGTGAGCGCAGCAAGTGGCGTGAAAACCCCCTTGTCAGGATTATACTCGGGAATGCTGGCACTGTTGTCACTCAATCTGCTAACGCCGTACTTCTACTTCATCCCCAAAGCGACCCTTGCTGCTGTTTTAATTGCAGCTGTTATGTTTATGATTGATTTGACGATGCCGGTACGCCTGTGGCGCGACAATAAGCGCGACTTTGTCGTCTGGGCCGGATGTCTGCTAGTCTGTCTGTTGGCTGGTGTGGAAATCGGTCTACTCTTTGGTGTGTGCTTGAACACAGCGCATTTGCTGTTCATGTGGGCGCGTCCCAACACAACTGTGAAAATACACGAGATCGAGGGCTGCCAGTACATTCGGATTACACCCAATGTTGGACTGTACTTCCCTGGCATTGACTTTCTGCGGGAGAAAACAAATCGGGCGCTTTCTGCTGCCGAGTACCAAGTGCCGGTGGTTATCGACTGCATCAAGTTCACTGGATTGGATTACACCGCAGCTCAGGGAATAAGCAGCTTAGCTAAGGATCTTAAGGAACATAGTCAGCTTTTGATTCTGCAAAATATGGACATTGATTTGCAAAAGTACATCGACAATTCTCATGATAATATTCTGTTTTGTGGCAGCGATCGACGATTGAAGGAATACCTGATGCAGGAGAGCATTAGAAATGGATCAATACCACTGTTGCAGCATATAAGGGCGTCCATTGACTTGGGCTACAAGGTCGATCCACTAATTATTGTCACAGATCCAAGGCATGATTCTATCGCCGAAACGAATTGGGGTTAGCAAGTCACATACGTGATAGGAGTAAAAACACACAATGTCGTTAACTGAAATATATATATACATTTATTGATAAAATACATACGATTTTAGCTATTTCTACTGTTACAATAATTAATTTTGTTAATCAAAAGTTCCATTCATTCTATGCTATGATTCCAGTTTCTTCGCATGACTGGGGCCATCTCATTATCTGTTGTTAATTTAATTGATTTCTTAAACGTCATGGTAACAGGCATATGCTCATATGCGGAAGAAAGTGCTGCTTGTGCGTTTTTAGTACATTTTACTAATAGTTTTTGAGCATATTATTAAAGTACATTTTGGTTCCTCAATTATTTTATTAAATTATTTTAAAATATGTAAATATATTTTGATATATTTTTTGATCTTTTATGTTTTAGAAAATATTATTATTATGTTTACCGCAGCAGCTCAAGAATTTCAACTAAGATTTATTTACGGCCAATTGTTCAAGCTTTGTTGTCAACTGCATCGTGCATTAACAGAACAATAGGCCAATATGATAAATATGGTGGTAGGCCAGTGTAAAGACAGAAAACCGCAATGCAACGAATGCAAATAATAATTAATATAATTGGAAAATCTTACACATTCATCTGATATTATAAACAACAAATTGCACGCCGTTTTAAAAAATCGTTTGATTAAAGCACATTTGCGTACAAAAATATTGATAGAAAATTGATTTAACAATACATGTTAATTTTTATATATATTTTTTTTAGAATTGGCTTAATTTGTAACACCATAATTCATGTTTATATACAATATTTGTTAAGTACCATCGAAACCTTCTTCCCTTAAATTTTTCGACTAAATTCTAAGTGAGATTTTAAAGGTAATCAGTGCCTCGTATCCTATATATGTATTTTACCTGCGTTTAGTTTTGTGTGTATCTGGTGTAGTGAATTGATAAATTGTTAAAAAAATGGATGATCCAAAAAGTCAGATTTGTTAATCGTTTAAAAATGATCTACGTCTTGTTTCTTGTTCCCGAATTTACCACAATTGTTCTATATAAATATATTTCTACAGGTATATCATTTAAATAATTGATTTAGGCGATGGGGTTCGGTCTATAAACTCAATTGACTCGTTATCTTTAACGCAACTTGATGTCGACTGTCCAGTCAGTTGGTCTTGTTGTAATGCACATGGTGACGTGGCCGCATCCGAGTCAGCCATCGCTTTGTCCAACTCCTCTTGCCACTCGCGCTCCTTGGCCTCCATGGCGCGTCGCTTCAACTCCTTGAAACGATTGTACACGATAAACTCTTTAATGAAATTACACTCTGGCTCGTTCTCCTTTTGTGCTGAGCGCTGTTTCGCCAAACGTTTCTTCTTCTTGTGCAGCGGCTTAGCCTCAATAATCATCTCCTCCAGTTCTAAGCTGGGATCACAATTTAGGTGATCCTCGGGCGGTTTGAACGGCGGCGTAATCTTTTTATCCAAAACGGCACTGAAATCGATGTGTCGCAGTAGTGGGGTTTGCCTAAGTTCACGCTTCGAGCTAATACGTGCGCCCGGATGAATGTTTAATAGCTTGAATATGGTTCAAAACTTTACTGGTACCGTGTGCATTGATATACCCAGAATTGGGTTTTAAACTAATAACAATTTACCTTTCCAATAAGGTCGCAAAAGTTCTCACTCCAATGACTGTGCATTATGGGCTGTAAACTTAAAGTGTTCTTAACCTCCTCCAGCGGCGTAGATGAATGAATGATGAATGGCCGGACAGCGGCACGCATTTCATAGGCCACAATGCCCAACGACCACCAATCCACCGGGTAGCTATAGCCAGCTTCAAGGTAATTCATTTCGTTAGGATTTTCTCATTTATATCATATGGCCACAATGCACAAAGAACATATTATAAAAGCAATTTTCTACCGATTTCATCTAAGGCACACATAAAAACTTCCGGTGCCATGTATGGTTTGGTGCCGGACATGCTGCAGGCAAGCCCATCCGGTTGTAGTCGAGTTGCTATGTTGAAGTCGGTCAAATGAGCATGTCCTATCAGGATGATTATATTGAACCATAAAAACTGGATGTCAAATTGCAAAAGAACAACAACATACCGTGCTCATCAAGAAGAATATTGTCCGGTTTAATGTCCCTGTTCAATTGAAACCTTTTGTATTCAGAAATCCTTTTTGATAGTTTTAATTGCCACCTACCTATGAAGAATCCGCTTCTCCTGCAGATAATCTAGTGCTGATCCTAATTCACAAACTAGCAGTGCTACATTGTCTTCGGTGAATTCCACCTTCTGCTGGAGGTGGTATCGTAAATCGCCGCCAGTCAATAAGTCGCATACCATAAAGAGGTCTTCTTCATCTGCCAGTTATTTGGAAAATATTTTGTATTTCAGCTTTTATGTAAACGCGCACATAACACAAAAAGGTCTAATAGGAAATTAATTATTTATGAAATTTGGGGATGCCACAATTTGAATCAGTTTCAGCCGGAATGATAAAATTTAAATGCCAACGAACGGAGCAGGCGCAGTTTTAATTAATTGTTAATATTGCTTAAATAAAAACACAAATAATTATAATTTAGTCCATAATCTTACCTTGAAACGAAAACCACAAATTAACTAGAAACGGATGCTCTAAGGACGACAGCAATTCAACTTCCTTGAGTACGCCGCCCAAGGCACCACGGCCAGCACAAGCACCTCTACTCACATACTTCATGGCGAATAACCGACCAGAGTCACGTTTCTGTACAATGCACACCTGAAAGAGGTCATACATGTAAGTTTGCTGTAAATGCTCACATGTCGCATGTGTAAACTGCTTCAACTTACCTTGCCGAAACTGCCCTTTCCTATCGCGCGTAGAATTTGAAAATGATCGAAATTTACTGAAATTTAAAAAAAAAATTATTAATAGATGACAGGCTTTCTTAAATCCAGAAAATGCAATAAATATGTGTTTTCTTTTCTTTTATTCATGCGTTGAATTTTTATTACCGTCATCGTCTGATAGGGCACTGACGTCAGCTCGACCGGAGGAGTTTGTGGCGCCCATTTTTATCTTCCTTTTCGCAGGGTGTTTGCGGGTGATTTCCTGAAGACTATCAAAGACGTCGTGTGTGTCGCCGCCTCACTAATGAGCCCTGATCAAATTGCAAATTGTAAACAAATCAGCATCTTCAGATAAATTTGGATCAATCCTTATTGCAAATCACGGTCGCCCCTTGCATTTAGTATCTCTATCGAACGAAATCTTATTTAATGGATATATTTATTGTTAATAATTTAATTGGAAATCTGTACAATAACCCAATCTCAGTTTTCCTAATTATACACGTTCTTATTGATTAGTATAAGGCATCACATGTATTTAGGGCATATGTTTTTCCCTTCAAACCAGGAAAACGAAAAAACATTAAATCAACTGTTTAAAGTTTATTTTAAAGTTGATGGCGAGCATGTTATTTTCAATATAAAATTCTGTGAAAAACAATAGAACTATGTCAATTAACGTACAAGCTTGCATGTTAGCTAAAAACGATATTTTACACGGCACATGTGTTATTTTTAAAGCGATACACTTCGGAAATTTAATGCAAAAAACAGGCGGCAGGAAGGGCTATTGAAAATGTAAAGAAGTAGATTGCTTTATCTGCTTTAAAAATGTTCATTTTCCTTTTTTTTAGCAATTATAATAAAACATTTACGTTTGTACGTTTTTACAGGGAAAAAGATAATCATTTCTTTACATATATAACATTTTCAAACTGTACAATTGTATTTAAGTGAATAAAATATGAGAAAGATGGGGCAAAACCTCAATTACGATGAATGTAGCCAACACATAATTAATTATTCCGAATCCTGTGTGAGCAACATAAATAGACAAATGTATAAATGGCATAGATATTGTGCACAAGGACGATGTAACAGTTCGAACAACTTCGTGTGGCTTATTGCTTTCAATCGCGCCTTTTATTGGAACTTTTTTCTGTGACTGACAAGCATTTACATAAGGCTAAAAGTATGCAAATATGTACATTTCCGAAAAATTTCCATTTTCCGCATATTTGATCCACTTTATGTTTCTTTATGATTCAAGTTACAACATTTACGTGATATATGTTTCATGAACGCATGGCTTGTTCAGCAGCTTTGTGATATAACAATTCTGCGTCCTAATATTGTCTGGAGAATCATCCCTTTGCATGTTGCTTCAGTTGCAAATAGAGCTTTGGGTGAGAGCACGCATAAAATTCAAAGCGTTCGCATGTAATTTATCTCCTTGTCTTATTAAAAGCGACATGGAAACAGCACCCTGTTAAAGACGTTTATACAATCTGTATACCAGTTCCAAATAAAAACGAATAGTTTGCCAAAAGCTCTTGAAAAAATTTTACAGCCGCTTAAACTCATAAACTCACCGCAAATTATTCACGAATTTTCTCTATCCGTAAACTTGACTTATTACGTTCACATTCTGGGTATTATATTAATTATTTATGTCCTTAATAAAATATTTAAAAGAACGAAAGTAATTTCGAGTTATATCTTTAAGAGAATACACTTTATTGCCTCAAACTTAACAAACAACGTGCGGCTTGATGTTAAATTTGTTTGGGATGACATAATTCTACTGACACTTTGGGTCAGTATTTCGCCAATTTCAACACCTCATTGCAGAGTGGCTCAATAAAAAAAGGTGACGCCCAAAGGGTGAAAGTTTATAGGCAGTCTCGTCCTTGGTTTATTACGCACCAGTACAATATTTCGTTGCATGAATAACATACATAATTTATGTTTTTGTTTTAAATTAAATATAGATTGAAGCAGAGAACGTACAATTTGTAAACTAAACTCGTAGATGATAAGCTGCACGTAACATTTATATTTCACAAGTCTTGTGTCAATAAAATGGGATGTTTATCTTTTACTAGAAAAATCTTGATTAATCATTTTGACGACTTTTTGATGCAATTGAAACGTCTTTGTTCATTTTAAGATTATAATAATTACTGAAGACTTACAAGATTGAAAAGATATACGTTTTTGAAAAGCAAGTATATTTTGAACCACTCAGCTCCTTTTAGAGAGATTTTATAAAGTTTAATCCCACTCGTTATTTGTTGCGATTCATTAAATGGCAGTTTTTTTTATGTAATAAAATTCTATTCATATGAGGTTTCCATTAATTTTGTAGTGAAATGTTTTGTATGTTATGTACTCGCACGTTTAACCCATAGACACGTTGAACTTTATGCTTCGTTTTAGCATACAAAAAGGCTTTATATTATGTGAAGTGCGAAGGTATATAAATGTATCCTTGGTATCGTATAACATAAAAAGTGCAATTTGTTTTATACTTGTAACTGTATGAATATTTACGACCATACAAGAGATCCTCCCGTTGAGTCACCATCCTCATTCTTCAATTGTCTTTGTCTCTTCACCATATAGTCAACACAACATCATGCAACAATCTTTTTGTTTATGAGCTTTATAAAAAAAAAATTGCAATTTGAGAGGTTCACATGTCACCTTTTAACAAAACATGCGAGATAATTAATTACCATCTCTCATCGTTGCAGGCTCACTATTTAATCACCAAAATTAATTTAAGTGTTGAATTATCATTGAATTATGCAAAAAGAATGTATAAAGTCTATATTGATTTTTCATGTTACATAAAGAGCTACATATTGATCTCAGCATTGAAATGATATGGGTGTGAATTATGAACTTTGTTAACTATGTAGCAAAAACCCTGTAAGAACCCTTACGGCACAATTCAAAGGTTTCATGGCAACCGCCACCAAGGCAGTGAGATGAATGCAAATCAAATTTGTAAATTTTTTTCATTGGTGATACCTTTCAATGTGGAGAAAGATGCTGGTAAAAAATGAACAATATAAATTATTTAAAAAATTCGTTTATTGTCTCCGGAAAGTAAGATAACATTGAAGCGAGTTTTTGTTGAGTTATGTTTATTCAAGCAGCTTTTTCTAAATGCTACACCGAGAAGGTTCAACCCTGATTGTTGCAAAAATTTTATGAATTATGTAAAATACCCCTATGGCTATGAATGTAATGTTCCTTTTGTGTTCATTATATCAAATAGAATGTGAATCGCTAATGCAAACAATTGAA
>JANSTS010006611.1:7295-37540 GCA_026546915.1 Sylvicola fuscatus
TTTGTTTTTATTATTATTATGAGAGATAAATTTTTTGTCGTCATATTAATCAATCATAGTAGACAATCACTTTTCTTGCTTTAAAAAAAAAAAAGTATATAAAATAAAGTATGTTGTCTTTTATCCAGTACGTCTACTTGCGTTTTCTTGAATTTTATATGTCTTATTTTTTACAGCCAATTTAATCAAATTACTGGAAGTACACTTAATTATATTAATCTGAGTTATTAGTGTTCTTTATTACTCGCATTAGCCACAGCTTAAACATACTGTTTCATGACAATAATTTATTTTTTCTTCTCTTGTTACTCTTTCAAACTTTTTTTTCGTCACACATCCATACTTTTCTTTAGAAACCCGAAATTCATAAATCAACTTTTTATGTCACAAGAGACTATATACCATTTTCTGCTCATTGCTGTTTTTGTACTCCTGAGTCACAAGCATAATTCTGCCTAACAAAGTAACAACACTCAATTGAGTCTATTCCCTTAAAGATCACCAATTCTACCACAAATGGGCATTACTTACGGATCCCGACGACTTTATTAGCGGCCCAAAGGGATACTTGAAATGCGACATCGGCATAATTGGAAAAGGTGACACAGTTAAGGTTCCTCAAAAGTCAGAAAAGGATCCAGACGACATTGAAGCGTAAGTTTGTATATCTCTTAAAGGAATTTTAATAAATTAATTCAATTTCTTCAATTCAAATTATTTAAGGAATCTCTTACTGCCAGATGGTGTTCCAATTGAGCGACAACGCGCCAAATTTGTTGTGAAAATATACAGGGCAGATGGATTGCCACGGATGAACTCCTCCCTAATGGCGAATGTTAAACGAGCATTTACAGGGGAATTAAAGGATTTGGTTAGTCCATATGTGCAGGTGTCATTTGCTGGACTAACTGTAAGTAAAACCATTCAAAATGCGTTTCCATTCCATTAGAAGACTCTAAATCATTCCTAACACCAAAATAGGGAAAGACATCAGTAAAGAAGAATGCCTATTCGCCAGTCTGGAATGAAGAGCTAATTTTTACGGAGATGTTTCCGCCATTATGTCAAAGAATAAAAGTAACATGTCAGCAAATATTGATAAAACGGTCTGATTGTAAACATTTTTTTATAGGTCCAATTACGAGACGCGGATCCAGTAAAGCCCTCAATCATCGGCACACATTACATTGATCTTAAACAAATATCTAACGATGGTGAAAAAGGATTTTTGCCAACATTTGGACCATCTTTCATTCACTTATATGGGTCAACACGGGATTACAGCCTCCTTGATGCTCATTCAACTCTTAACACGGGATTAGGCGAAGGCATAAGCTATCGAGCTCGATTATTGATTGCCATACGGACGGAAATTACAGACAATGTGGATCTGACTGGCGGCGAGAAAAAAGTAGAATTGGAAGCCACCTATCCGATATCAGAATCATCATACTCAAAAAACGAAGAGTTCTTTTTATTCTCGACAATAATGGAAGCATCGATGTTGGAAAAGAAATTAAGTGATCGTCCAGTTTATTTTGAATTAAGTATGGGCAATGCTGGTAACAGCTTGGATGGACACAACGAATCTAATACCACAAATATGAGTGATGAGGATGAGTTGACTGCTGTCGATGTATCATCGTACAGCAGCACTACGAGTGCCTGTAAGCCAATCAGTCATGATAAAACTCATTATTATCTGCCATATTGGGATTACAAGCCGTGCATGGATGTGAGATCTGTACTTCCAGATTTAAGACGACGAATGTACAACGCCAACATGATTGCCAAAATTACTGAAAAAATGGTTTGCAAATGTTTTTTTTTTTTTTTGTAAAAAACTAAAGACCATTTTTGAATTTTAGGATATTGGTTTGGCTGAAACAGATATTTTGTTGGAAAATGAAGATCCTTCGGCAGAAGTGAAACTTAGATCTACGTTAGAAGAAGTTGCAACATCTTGTTGTAGGTATTTAACGATTACAAAACCTGTCTTAACTGGAGCGGCTACTGGCAAGACAAAGTTGGACAAAGAGCGTATGAAATTATGTCAAAGGGAACTGGTAAAAAATATTTGTCAATTGCTAGTATAGGAAAATGATTTAGTCTAAAATCTTTTAACTAGGAATCTATTGGAAACATGTCCAGAAATCTTCGTGCTTTAGTAACAAAAAGCTCAATGAAGGAGCGTTACAAAACAGCCCAAACGTATCTTCAAAGATTAAAATTTCTCATTGATGATGTAAGATACAATTTTAATTTTGTAAAAACAATCGATGATTAGTCCTTTGTTTTTAGCCTCAACACGCACTTCCTGACGTTTTCATTTGGTTGATTACTAATGGAAAAAGAGTCGCCTATCATCGGATATCGGCTCGCGATCTTATATTTTCAACAGTTGATGAAGAAAGTGGAATTTTCTGTGGGAAAATCCAAACCGTTTTTCTACGACTGCCAGGGAAGCAAGCTTTAGGTCCAGCTGGTTGGCTTGTGCAGGCCAAACTCTCGGTTTATATCTGGCTAGGTTTAGTCGGCCACAAGCGACACTTTTTTGCAGGCCTTCCAAAAGGATTTGATATGTCACAAGAGTTGAGAAACGCTGAGCGACCAGGTGCTTTGGCTCCATCGGAAATACATTATGTAGAGAAGCATGTATTCCAGCTTCGTGCGCACATTTATCAGGCTCGATCATTGATTGGTTCCGACGCGTCAGGACTTTCCGATCCATATGCAACAGTTTTTATTACAGAGTTCTCAAAGACCACTCAAGTAATTGAGGAAACACTTAGTCCTACTTGGGATGAATTGCTTGTATTTGATGAAGTGTTAGTGTACGGTGCGAAGGACGAAATTAAAAGAGACCCACCACACATTGTTGTTGAAATCTATGATCAGGATAAGGTTGGAAAATCAGAATTTATTGGACGTGCTGTTGCCAAACCAAAAGTTAAATTGAAAGAAAATAATTATGTTACTCCATCATTGGCATGGTTTGATATTATTCGCGGCAATGATAATGCTGGAGAATTATTGGCAGCATTTGAGCTGCTAGAAATCGGTTCAGAAAATCTGCCGAAGCTAACAGAGCCCAAATTCATTCAGCCTGAGGTGAGAACGGAACGGACGGCAGTGATGAATCATACCATTTTACCGGTTCCCAAAGATGTTCGGCCGAATCTGTCACGGTTTCGGATCGAAGTGCTTTTCTGGGGACTACGAGATCTTAAACGTGTCCACTTTATGTCAGTCGATAAGCCGCGCATCGATGTAGAATGCTCCGGCACAATTTTAAGCTCAAGCATTATTCAAAATGCGAAACGTAATCCAAATTTTCCCAATATGCTCAAGTACTTCGATTTGGAGTTGCCTGTAGAGGAAACGTATGCACCACCAATAACTGTTCGATGTGTAGATTGTCGATCATTTGGTCGCTATACTTTGGTGGGAACTCATCAGATTACCTCAATTCACAAGTATATGCATCGGTTGAGGGATGAGCCTGCTGTTGGTAAACAACAGAACAATCCAGGAGGACAAATCGTTTTAGCTGCTCCACAAAAAAATGCAAATTCGGTTACTCCAACAGCTAATGGGCATGGTGATCAGTCTGTTATGAAGCCCTCTTCGTGTGAGAATTTGACGCTTTATGGAGCGGCATGTGTTGGAAAGGTGTAAGTTAACAAATATTTTAATTACCTTTACATGTAGTATATGATTAATTTGTCCATAGGGTCAAAAGATCACCACTAAAACGAAAACAGCATCCACAACGACATTTATCAGAGGACACCTACGAGATGGATGGTGACGATGACGATGAAAACAGTAAAGATTGGTGGACAAAATATTTCATGTCTTTCGAGAAGCTTATCGAAGATGCTGCAAAAGAGAAGACACCAGGACGTTTCTTACCACTGCCAGCTGCAGAACGATCAAAATTAACTGTGAAAGGCTCCAAACTTGTTCAACGATTTAGTCCGAAGCATTCAAGAATAAAATCAGAGCCTAAAAACTCCACGACTGTCCTATGTCAAATCTATTCAAGCGAACTTGAGCTTCAACCAGAGTACAACAATTTTAAGGAGTGGCTTTTATCATTTCCGCTTTATCGAGGCAAGAAAACCGGTGACTCACAAGAGGATGAGAACCGAATCGTAGGATTCTTCAAAGGCGCTATTAAAGTTTATAGTATACCAGTTCCAAAGGGCTTGGAACCAGCTTTTGCTCCTACATTGCCCACCAATGATCCTATCCATGTTCTTGTCAGAGTTTACATTGTTAAAGGAACTGATTTGCATCCAATGGATTTAAATGGCAAGGCTGATCCCTACGTCGTGTTACAACTAGGAAATAAACGAATATCAGACAAAGAAAATTATGTAAGCAAACAACTGAATCCTGTCTTTGGAAAGTGTTTTGAAATTGAAGCAACTTTCCCTCAAGATTCAATGTTGACAGTTCAAATTTTTGACTGGGACCTTGTCGGTTCGGATGATCTCATTGGTGAGACGAGAATTGATTTGGAAAATCGCTTTTATAGCAAACATCGAGCAACTTGTGGTTTGTCGTTTAAATATGACGAGTAAGTTTAAAGTTAAAGTTTCTTGCATCTGTACAATTTATTAAATTTGTTTTCTAAATCCAGCTGTGGCTACAATAGATGGAGAGATCCAATGAAACCCACTCAAATTTTATCACGACTGTGCAAGGAAAATAAATTGGAAAGTCCACATTATTTCCAGGATCGTGTTCTTATGGGAAGATATTGTATGACTTTTACAGAAGAGGAAGTAATCATGTGGAATGGACCATCTACGTGTAGAAACAGGGATGAACATCTTGCCTTGGCCGTGCTTCATCGCTGGGAGGAGATTCCTAGAGTGGGTTGCAAGGTAAATTTGTGATGCTCATCAATTAAATACATTTTGCTCATCAATTATTCTGAATTATTAGATTGTACCAGAGCACATAGAAACTCGTCCACTTTATAATCCCGACAAACCAGGCATAGAGCAGGGAAAATTAGAAATGTGGGTTGATATGTTTCCTATGGACATGCCTTTACCAGGTCCAGCCGTTGACATATCACCAAGGAAACCAAAATCTTATGAATTACGTGTGGTCATTTGGAACACAGATGATGTCGTTCTAGAGGACGACGCTTTCTTTACTGGAGAGAAAATGTCTGACATTTATGTTAAAGGATGGCTCAAAGGACCACAAGACATTCAACAAACTGACATTCATTATCGCTCGCTTACTGGCGAGGGAAATTTCAACTGGCGATTTATTTATCCATTTGACTACTTAGCAGCCGAGGAGCGAATCGTTTTATCACGTCGTGAATCATTATTCAGTTGGGATGAGACAGAAGTAAAAATTCCAGCACGATTAGAGCTGCAAGTCTGGGATGCTGATCATTTCTCAGCCGATGATTTTCTCGGTGCTATATCATTGAACTTGAACCGATTTCCACGAGGTGCTAAATCTTCGAAACTATGCACATTAGACATGTTGAAGACGGATAATGTGCCTACAGTGAATATATTTAAACAGAAAAGAGTGCGAGGGTGGTGGCCATTTTTTATCAAGAAAGAAAACGATGAAATGGAGTTGACGGGAAAAGTTGAAGCAGAAATTCATCTTTTGACTAAGGAGGAGGCAGAACAAACACCTGCTGGACACGGCAGAAGTGAACCAGATCCACTGGAGAAGCCCAAGTATGATTTTATTCACTTTAGTTTTCAAAAATTTTACTGATAACATTTTTATTTTACAGCCGACCAGACGCTTCGTTTATGTGGTTCGTGAATCCGCTAAAGTCTATCCGATACATCGTTTGGCACAACTACAAGTGGGCAATTTTAAAGGCAATCATTTTCATCGGGGTTGCAATTATGCTCTTGTTGTTCTTCTATTCAATACCGGGATACACTGTTAAAAAAATGATGGGAGCCTAAAAAATGGATAGAAGTTTGAGGCATGTCACCGTTAAATTCTTTTCTTTTTTAATTAAAATGAATGCGTTGTACAGAAGTGTAGAATATTAAATAGAGTTGAAAACGGAACCAACCAAATTTTAAGCTTTAGTATTAGAAAAAGATCACTGAAGTAGGTGGTAGTTGTATGAAACGCCAAAAAGGATTGATGTCCTTACGAAAAATAGTTCTAAAATTATATACCATCTTGTGTATATAGATTTAGTGGCACATTTTTTGCTCTTATATATCTTCTAAATTAGATTTATTCTTCAAATCAGAAACTAAATAATGATAATTGATAATTTTTGATAATTAGCGTTGTGTTATACGAATCTGGTCCACGAATATTAGCAAACTATTGTAGAATTCAATGCAAATATAAAATTCTATATTTAATTAGATATTTTGCTATTCTGGCACGATAGCGCTTTTGAACCGAATATAACTTATATATTTACAAATAATTCTAATACTTGGATATTTACACAATTATATATAACATTTAAAATTATATCAACTTCCAAATCAGCATATCTGCACTATTTTCAAGTTACCTATATTTAAATAGAAATGTTCACTTTACACTATATCCATCAAATATTTCTCATAACTTACATGAGAAAAATAATCTCCTAAAATATCGTCAAGTCTATAAATGCATTTTCCGGTAATATTATTATTTAAAATTTAGTATACAAATATGTTTAAATGAGTGATGCTCATAAAACATATATGTGCACTTTATCGCTTTTATGGCATCGAAATACGCAAATACAAAATTAACGTTTTTGAGTTACGAGTATAAAATTTCTGAAATAAAATATCCGTTTAAAACAATTATTATAATTTTTATATTTTTATATGATTGTACCATGAAATCTTATGTGTGTATACCAATTTTCGATAAACACCTTTTCGCTTAAAACAAAAAAAAACATATTTGCTACAGATATTACCTATGAAATATTTTTTTCCTAATTATAATTGCACACAATTCTTCATAATCAAAGATGTATTTGAGTTAAAGTACAAACACAATAAAAAATATGATTTTTAAAAGGCTAACTGTGCACTTAACATGAGTAGGGATTGTAATATAATTAATATTTAGAAACAAAACAAACTAACTATAATACAAAGCTCAAACATTAAATGGAATTGAACAAAAAAGCCTTTTGAACACAAAAGAGAAAAATGTTTGGATGAACATAGACAATCGCGAAATGTTTGGTTTGAATTAATTTGGCTTTAAAACTTCAACAGTGTCCTACAGAACCGATCTAAAATTACATTAATTATCATTGAATCAAAATAATCGATTTAGTTTTATGATATACCTTTACATATATTATGAATATAAAGCATATTAAACTTCACTGCACAAAGTTGAAAAATGTACACAACCACAACACCACCCACCGTTAATTAATTAAAACCGCTACAATCAATTATTTTCGCAAAAATTGAAGAGAGTTTCATATTTCATGCACTTCGGCTGCATAGTATGAATTTCCATCATCATTTACCATTAATGCGAAACTATGTAAATCAAAACCAATTTTAAAAAAATGCATTTAATTACATAAAAGAAAAATTTACGCGAAAATAATATAATAGATAATTACGAAACAGTCAAAGGCATTTTGTTACATGCGACAAGACAAAGATCTATAAGAAATTGTGATCAATATAAAAATTAAAAACAAATAAAATAATAGTTACAGATAATTTGCTTTATTTGAATAGAACTTGGCAACGTCCTTGAGTTTAAACCGAACTAATTTGAGAAGATCTCGCACTATTAGGAACTTTCGGCGTCGCATTTGCATTAGTGGCTGTTGTTATTTTGAAGACGCGCACCTCAAAGATGATGGCATCTCGATTGATGAAATTCCTGGAATTAACAACTTTATGCGGAATATAAATGTACTGACTGTGATCTTCATCTTCACTTGTTACTCTGCGAGCGACCATCGTTTTTCCTACATCCCTGGCATCGTCGGAGTTGTACGGATGTGGCTGATCTTTCAGAATAATTTCAGCCTCGAGTTTACAGGGCCATGGCAATAATGAATCATATTCACCGGCAACCGCTGTTAAGCATGCATTTATGTTGCGATTGCGCCACGTACCAACGCCATTCAGCTTTACATCCAACCTCAACGTGTAACCGTAGATTCGGTTGCAAAACAATGGACTTTTCAGCGTCGTATCATTCTCCATGGCGTCCAGAAGCTTTGCTTTATAATCCGTGATCCTCCAAATAAGGTGGCCACGTGTATTAGCTATCGCCTCCATCCGCTGTTGACACTTGAGATGAGCTTCTAAATCAGCCAGCGATTGTCGAGTTTGGGCTGCCTCCCGTTTCCACTCAGCTACCGATTTCTCAACTTTATCACATTTATCTTCGGTCTCTGTAACAATCGCCTTCATTCCTTTCACCTCAAAGTCTATCCTGGCTATTTTAGCGCTTAATTCAATCAAACTTTGTTTGCTTTCAAGTGATTGCTGTGGTTTTGTGTTGCTGTTCTTTAGTTGATCATTCAATCGAGACACGTCTGCTTCGAGTCTAACTACCTTCTTGGCTGTTATTCGGTTGTCACTTAAAAGCACATCGACGTGGGCGCGGATGTTATCGTCGATTCCAGCTGATGAGTCAGAACGATTTAGGCGCGTGTTGAGTTGGGAGCGCCAATCGTCAAATCCCTTAATTATAAATAAATACATTATCATTATTGATTGTTAAAGCAATAATCTATAAATTTATCTGCAAAAACATTCACATGGATAAAGGTCAACTTACATCGATTTGTTGGGCCAGTTTTTCAATATCTTCACGACATTTCTTCACATCCGTACATCTGCTTTCAGTCTCCTCATTGAGGCACTTTTTCAATACAGCCAAGACGTCTCCCACTTTTTGTGTCCACTCGTCAGAGACTTGATTGCGTCGCCTCAGCGTACCGACGTCAGTTATCAGATGTAAACGCTGTCGAATCTCTTCGTTGAGCGTCTTCCGTAGGGCCGCCACATGCTCCAATACCACATGTAAATCGACAATATTGCCGTTTTGCTTGGCTGCTTTTGGTGGACAGTATTTGAGATGGGTCTCGAGCTCTTTCCGCTGTATGTAGGCGACACAGCCCGGCGTGGGACATTTATCCAGTATGTTGCCACAGTGAGTCAGGTGAGACTGTTTGTTAATAAATAAAAAATTTATGTAATGTATTGTGTGAAATATGGAAGCACTTGCAAGACGCGGCGCGGCGCGGCGCCATGAAACTCGTTGTAGTAATTTGGGACGGTAACAACTGATTAAGAATGTTGGTAAGCAGGGAAGTTTTGTTTACTAATTTTGCAAGCTGATAAGATGTATGGGTAAGCGAGTTTTTATCTTTTAATGAAAGTGAATTAGCATAAAGTGACGTCACATCACGCTTACGAAATTTATTGAATACATACAGTTTTTTTTCTCAAATAATAAAAGTTATTGCACTTTTATTTTTGTTGTAATGAATTTTTTCAATTTATTGTTATTGTCTTATCATCATTTTTTACAACACATTGATGAAAGTCATCCATTTTCTACAATTTGATAATTTGAGTACAGTTTTCAAAAATCTTTAAATTATTAACTTTCAATACACCAATTTTGTTCACATTATAATTCGTTATTTAAACTTACTTTAATATTTTTATTATCATGCCATTCGTTGCAAAAATAGCACGACGTCTGGTTTGTATAGTCATTTTTTGAGTTTTTTTCCATTTAAAATCCACAGGAACCCAGAATTTATTCTAACTAATTGTCACTAAAATAACCACAAACTACATTTAACATTTTTGTATAATTTTATTGACGCTCAATTAAAGTCAGCAAGCTACTGAACCGCTAAGCTTAAATTCGTATAGGTTGTGTCGTTATCTTGCCAATCGTATACCAAATGTTATCTCCCGAAGCGTTATCACCTGTCCAATTTCACGATAACAGAATTATTCATCTCACTCTAGCTTCAACTGAGTCATCGCAAATCCAATATGATACTATAGCTTCAAGTCTAATCTCGAATGCTTGTTATATATCAACATTTATTCATGTTCCCAACATTAGAACTAATTAACAAAAAAAAAAAAAAGAATAAAAATTACAAGTTTTATCATTTTTGTCCCAATTATCGGTCACGTATTTCTGTGACGTACAAATGTGTTTAACATGCACATTTTTTGCTAGGCTGTGGCGGCAATCCTGTTGTCGTCTGTTTCTTCCGATCGAGATCCACCACCGATCCCAGCTCCTTTGGACGGCCACGCCTGCCGGGCAGCACAGCACTCGCCGCAGCCTCGTCGATTCGCGTCATGACGCGACCCAACAATATTTCCACGGCAATCCTGATATTTTGGCCAGTCGCAGCACTGATTTCGATGTAAGGCAGTTCAAATCGCTCGGCCACGGTACGCGCACGCTCCTCGCTCACCACCCGAAGATGTGTCAGATCGCTTTTGTTGCCGCAAAGAATGATGTCTGGATTTTCGCAGTACGCGTGTACCCTCAGCTGGCTTATCCAGTCACTGATGTCGAGGAATGATTTTTCGTTTGTCACGTCGAAGATTAACAGAAATCCCATTGCATCACGATAGAAGGCCGTTGTGAGACTTCGAAATCTGTAATTGAGAAAATTTGTTACTTAGAGAAATCCTACGACAGCAAAATTGATTTCATACCGTTCTTGTCCGGCTGTATCCCAAAGTTGAAGATGGACTCGATTGTTGCGACCGTTTGATCGATAAATCTGAACATTGTTTCTTGTTATTTAATGAGTTTACGTAAAACCAAAAAATTTAAGTTCAATTTCTTGAAATAATTGTCTTACCACACGTTTTTCCCGGAAGTCAATGCCTACGGTGGAAATGAATCGTGAATGAAAAACTCCATCAGTGTACTGATACAAAATGCTGGTTTTTCCTACGCCGGAATCGCCCAAAGCTAAGAATTTTATAAGAAAATCGTATTCGAGCTGAGCCATCTCCTTTTCTGTAAACACAAAAATTTTGTAAAATTTAACAAACCTTTAAATATTTAGGAGTTTTTGGTTCTGAGGAAAACATTTTATACCAGTTCCAACTTGAAAACAAAACTTTTCGTTTTTATTTGCATCTAAGAAGAGTTTCTACTTTCTTTCATATTATTCTAAGTTTTAAAATATATATTTACTTCATTAAAGAGACATTACAATTCAAAGTAATGCAGCAACAATATTAAAATAATAAATACGAAATATTGCAAATCGTTTGAAGATCCAATTTGAACGAAAACAATTTAATAATACATAAAGTACACCAAAAAGCAACATTAAAGTAGGTACAATGATTTTTAAAATCTTCCCAGTTTCTAAGAAGTCCGAGAAAAACGCAAGCCAATACTGACAGTCACATAAATATTATACCTTACAATTGAGACGTAACGAAGGACAATATTTTTCTACATTTATGCGAAATTGACAAATAAGGAAGGTAATTAATTAATTAATTAGTTAACATAAACGTTGAGCTTTGTGCCATCTTATAGCAATATCGATTACGAAAGACATCTGTACCTACAAAAACATTCTACCAGTGGCGTGTGAACAAAAAATACTTATAAGCATACAAAGGAAGTAATAAATGAGCACGTCCTACATAATATATGCGTGTTAAATCCGCATACTCCCACTCTTAAGTTAATTTAGGACCAAGTGCATTACTCAACCCTTAACTACCAACCACCGTTTTCCATGTGAGCATCCGTGAAGGATGTACCATGATGCGGTTATTACGGTCGGTGAGCATACAAATATGGACGAGAACATTTTCTGAATCGGGATACGTGTTGGCATTTGGCACAGCATTAAATCGGAGAAAACCTTGATTTCCCCAATCAGCTTTGCTTTTCGTACGTACGTCGTACATAAACTCGAGGCATTGTTGTCTTTTTCGACGGTAAGTGCACGCTTCTCTGCATATATGTACATCATACACACTCATGTGCTACACAAGTATGCATACGAGTGTATTGTATTGTATTTCAATTTCCAACGAAGCTTATTTTCTATCTGATATGACAACATGTCGTTTTATTTGTCTTGTTTTGCGAGCTTTCATCCCATGTACTTATGTATACAGTACACTATGTGTGTGTACTGTACAGCATAAAAGGGCCAGTGAATGTGAGTGGAGTGATAGAATTACAGGGCGATGGTTGATGCAGGGCTAATGCTCTATGTTTTTGTTTAGCATCAATCCTGTATTTTTGATGGAGATTTATTCACAGTGTCAATATTTTTGTTTGCATTGAAAAGGATTTCGATCACAGGAGAGATATTATAGAACAATTTTAAATCATATTAAACTGAAAATAATATTGTAGTAAAAAGACAGTGTGAGCTTTGGTTACGTTTTTTGTATAGCTGTTAATTAAAAATATATATGAAAATATCATTTACACATTCGTTTTTATGATTTATGCTGTCCAGAGTGTGATGGTTGTGTAACAGCTTTACGTAATAATTCTGGAAACTTTCTGGATCGAAAGGATAATTAGTAAGTTGAAGAACAAAGCTGCTGAACATTGGTTAAGTTTATCCTTCGTTAAAATCAATCTTTCGCAAAGGCTTCAATTCAATGAAAAACAATTTTAAGTTTTCATCTCGATTTCATTGTCTCATATTTACTTTCTTGATGCTTCGCTTCACATTCTAAATTATTGTATTATACGAGTATTGGTAACGTTGACAAAGGATTACATTGTAGCACTCAATACATGTTTCATAGCTTAGTTGGGATTTATTGTTATTAATCATCTGCTCCAATAAATATTAGATATATTTTTTTAATATTTACAAGCTCATGGTATATCATTCAATCACCTTAAAGGCTTAAGTTATTTATTAACTTATACGAGTAAATTGCCTGAATACCCGAAAAAATGTTTTGCACCTTCAACAATTTCAATTAGTGGATTAAACCACAACATCAATCAATTCTCTAAATGGTTTTATGTACCAACATAATTGAGTAATAATTGATGATTAGCACAACAACCCAGAAAACATTGGCTTTGATGTAATTCACGCAAGCATCTGTAAAGTCTTATGAAGAGGTTAAATTTGTGAACTAATCTTCTCAAGTTTCTTCAATGTTCAAGGACCTCTACAATTTACTGAATTCTGCTGTAAAATGTGCGTTTCAATGAAAGTAAGACAGAAAATTGAAATTAAATTTTGTTATGTAAATACGGGGCATTTGATTATTGATTAAAAATTTAATTTAAATTGTTTTACCATCGTCAGGGAAACTTACTCCTAATAACTTTCAATTATTTCTCTTTAATTTGCAATGAGTAAATGATATTGAGAAAAAAATAAATTTAAATTTGCTATTCTTATTTTATCTGCACCTTGCATTATTATTCATAAAACTACAATTTGCCAGTATAATTATGCTT
This sequence comes from Sylvicola fuscatus, assembly GCA_026546915.1. Classification (NCBI taxonomy): domain Eukaryota; kingdom Metazoa; phylum Arthropoda; class Insecta; order Diptera; family Anisopodidae; genus Sylvicola; species Sylvicola fuscatus. The sequence continues at coordinate 20,760 of JANSTS010006611.1, forward strand.
TATGTTCTCAATTTCGTTTTTCTTTCACAAAGTGACATCAGCTTACAATCACAGTGCACCCCGTTTCCACCCACAAAACGCAGCGTCAACTGCTTCTGCTCACCAACCAAATGCAGGCATGCAACTTCAGCTTGCACAATGACCATCTTAAATTAAATTCCAGGTGACAACAGGTGGAGCAACGATTGAGAAATAGCCATGACACAATGTCTTCAGTATTGTGGCACGTGAATGAAAAGGTAAAACGATAATTGAAATGAACACAGGGACGAAGTTAGATAAAGAAAATTTCACTATACAGGTGAACACTTATATACATATATATATATATGTATATAAAGTAATTCACTCGACAAGGTTGATTCATTATTGCTTTGTGCGTGCCAGACGCAAACCTAGTATTTCTCGACTTGTTGTTCGTCTTACTTGTACATAGAATATGTATAGGTATTTTTCATAGGGATGCAAGTGGCTGGGTTCACGTCGCGTCTTCGCATCAACTTTTATGCACAAAGAACGAAGTGCTTCAGTCCAGGGCTCAGATGTTGATTGTGACAACGCGAAAAGGATGACTCAATAAAATCTGTAGTCGTAAAATGTTGTGATTTTCTTTTATGTTTACATCTATAAGCCACTTATTTTTTATTTTAATATAAAGTTTACTACAGGAAGTTGATTTTAATCATTAAATTTCTTCCAATATTAAACTGAAATTTTCCTTAAACATAATTACTTGATACATTCAAAATTACTTTGCTGTATGGAAATCAGTTTCAAAGAGACGGAAATTACTTTCCTATTTCGATGTTTATAACTAATAACAATAAGTGACTGAAAATATTGTATATTTTTATTGAAAGTTCAAGTATGCATAACATAATTTCTTCGATATGTTGCCCGTGGATGGAATGCAAAGCATGTGTACACACAGTCGTTATTTTGTATTATAAAAAAGTTGGTTTCACCCCCACGGCAATATTCAATTTACTCACGTAGAAGAATATGTGAGTTTTTATTGAGTTGCACAGCACGTGAATACATATATTTCATTTGAAATGAAAAGGTACTCACAAACTTATTATGTTCATGCTCAAAGTTGGAACTTGTAGACGATTTTGCTGTGACTCTTATAACATTACGAAGAGATTTCAAATGTATGATGTGTATTTTGCACTTTTTTGTAGTAAAAACACCGATTACAAATTTGACCGCTGTTTAAATGAACCCGTCAAATTTAATCACATTTTTGCTATAATAATCCTTCCATTTCGATGCTGGATAGAGGATAGTTCGGTTCAAATCAATAAAGTTCTATTTTTACGCAAATTATGGTTTCATAATGCAAACATGAGCATTTATGAGCAGGAAATGTGTACTATTTTATGATTCTGTGAAATGGACAGTCACGTATTCATAAAAGCAGGATTCATTTCAAGAATTGATTTCCAAGAAAATACTGCTTTTGTTTACAATAAAATTTTGTTTGAGTTGAATGCAATTTTCGTTAGTTGGAAAACAAATTCCAATTGTTTTTTGCAAACATTTAATACCGCAAATTTTAATTAAAAGTCCTGTTGAAATGGATATATTTATTAATATTTTTTGCAATGTTGAGTTTGTTTGTATTCATAAAATCAAACTATGTTTAACATGTTCCTATTTGACTATTTTCTATATAACAAAAACTCATGTAAATTTAAAAATAAAGTAAAGTTTATGTAATTTTCAATGCAATGCACTGCTGGTGCTCAAATATTTTAAATTTAGTTATGTAACATCTTAAAGTACCAAGTAAAATTCATCAATGATTTAACCATACGCGACACGCAAATCAATCAATGTCAAAAATAATACCCAACGAAATATGTATCAATATTTCAAGGAAAGATGATTGAAATTTAAATAATTTACACAAATGCAAAAAAAGTAAGACACATGCATTTTTTTTTGAGAACACAACATAATTAATTGTTGGAATTATTTGATACATTACATAAGATGATTGAAACAGACACAAATTCTTACCAATTAAAGAACACACTTTTCACATAATAAATGATAATAAAAAACTTTGCGTCAACTTTGTTATTTTTTCTAATTAAAACTTTGTTGCTGGCCGATAATAAAATGATGTTCAAAATAATTTTTCATCAAAAGTAAATATACCCACAAGAATATTTAAATATAGGACGGAAGCCAGAGAATTGCAATATAGCAACACGATTCTCATCTCCTTGGGGAAAGCAAATAATTATCTGCAATCTCATGTACCATTTGCAATAGATGATCTAAAAATACCTGACAATCCAACTATTTGTATTAATGAATCCCCCAATGCCTCGCCAATGACGTGGATTCGGTCGGGCATAAAATATTGTCTGTTTACATTTGCATTACAATAGGACACTGGCCAGCTATGAAGCACATAATTGACAATTCATTCGGTGTATATGTCGATTACAAATGGGGTTGTCCATCAAAAGCACATTCACTCACCCTCCAGCCACCACAAACAAGGCAATTCGAAAGCACCAGATGTAAATGACATCGACAAAGTGTCGCAATATAATCAAATTGTTGTATTTTGGACAGTCGTGCGAAGAATCCACCTTATCGAGCCAATTTATCAAAGAAGGAATCAAAAGACACAAACACAATGAGCGCGTCTTCTCACTTACCAAATTGAATCTGTTCAATTTGTTATATCGGCAAACATCTGAGAGGTGTGATTGCCAATCGATGTATCAATTTTAAGCAGAACAATGAGATTTTTTTTGGGAAGCGATAAACAATGAGAACGGTCAACTCTAAGACTCATCCTGCATATTAAAATCTTAGTCTTAAAGGGCGAATGCGAAAACACTGTCGGATGATCACTTTTTGGGGGTGTAACGTGCAGATGAATTTGACGCAGTCGAATGAACTTTCCTCGGCATTGTTTCCGTGCTGGGGATGAGAATGTTGCGGCCAGCATGAACGATTCGGTGCGGAATTCTTTTGTAACACAAAGATCAAAGCAAACTTTGTCGTTAAAGGCATGAACTGTGCGTTTTTAGACAATTTGAATTTGAAAATTACACAATTTTTGTTTTGATGTGCACTTACTTTTTTGTTTACATAATGTTTTCTTCAAATATTAACATGAACTTTTTACTAACTATTTTAATTTGCAACTATCAATCATTTTTATGTTTATAAAATTTTTATTGTTTCACAACAATCACGAAAATCGTCTGTTTCACATAATATGATTAAAATAAATATCACAAGAAGAAAAACCTCACACTTGTTGCTTTGCGTGTTCTTGTTGCACAACTGAACCACCTCATAGATATTCGGTCCTCTAAATAAACCCTTATTGAAAATACTCACCGTTTCCCCAGCTAACTTCAGCCATGGCAGGTGGATGCCCCACCCGACCAGTTGCCATGCGCCGTCGCTAATCGCGCTGGGTTCAATTCTAGACAAAGAAGTGCGATGTGTATATGGAATTGTTGAGTCTGATAAGAACACGAATGATATACGTGAGCTTTGTTTTTATGAATTATTTTTCATGCAGGTATGCAAATATGTTATTGGCCTTTAATACATTTCGGTCAAGTGCAGCGGATAAAAATTTTTCAATCACCTGCCGCTAAATAAACTGTAAACTTCCAAGGTTTTACTAAACTTAACCAACTGTTCAACTGTGTCTGTATTTTTAAGTTGTTATCAAATCACTTGACTGTAATGCCCCAGGGTAGACAGGTAAATTATTCTACTTAATTTAATGTAGGGGGTTAATGACTTGATGCATGAAAGGACAGTTAAAATAGGTCACATTTATGATAAAAAAAAAATTGTTTACATATTACAGTTTATGTTGCAGTATTTAATGCATTTTTAATAGGTGTCCTTGATAGAATAGATTTGGTTTTAGCATCTAGAGCGAATGGCAACACCCACTAAGCGGATTTTAGGATGGCTGATTAATACAAATTACAAATACCTTTAAAAAAAAAAACATGGCAGGGAGGATCGTCGGAATTTTACATATACACACATGTCCCAAAATCCTTTAGCAAAGAGAATATAAATTAAAACGTGTTTTTATATATAATATTAAATTAATTTTTTTTTTTGTAGCTTTTTTATGAAGGAATATTTATTTCATACTTCTTCATTGTCAAAATTAAAAAATCGAATCTTATTATTGATCTTTACAGCTTGAGATATAAAATGTTGTTGTTTTTATTTAACTTATAAACTTTATATAATATTATAAGATTTGTAGTACACGTAACAAATTAAAGTTCAAACAACAATAAAATTTAGCATTAAAAAAAAATTGTAGGCTGAGACTCGCAAGAAAATTACTAAAAATATTCATATAATTTTAATCTTTAATTTGTGTTTAACTTGTTTTGTATTTTTAAATATGTTTTTGTGTCACATAATTTTTTCCTATAAAGTTGATTTTTCAATACTAAATTAATGACTATCCCAAAATGGAGAAACATTACGTAGAAAAATCTCACTTCCTTCATTGGGTAAACTGTCAAAAATGTTCGCTTATCAAACGAATGTCAGAAATGCTATAAGGCCAAGAATACAAATGAAACAATAAGAATAAGATACAAACTCTGAAAAAATGTAATTTTTTAATTTTTTTTAATTTACTTTAAAGAAACCGGTCGTTGCAGCGCTTTTTCAACAAAAACTATTAATCTTATGATATTAGGAATATAATTAAAATATTGCTAAAACATGAGTGTTAAAGTTGATGTAGAATACTGGTGAGTTCAACTCACGGTTGGTTTAACTCGACAAAAACCAGCTAATATTATATAATTGCTTTCGAGTTACAGCGGAAAATGTAACTTTAAGTGGGAATGTGAGGAGTTATTAAGAACCGTAAACAGACAAGTCCCAGACGCTGATGTAAACTGTCATGTGGGTAGAAGAGGTAATGCCCAGAAACGTTATTCTTCTAAATATTTTAAAACCATATTCATTATTTTAGGTTCATTTGAAGTGCGAATCAACGACGTTTTAGTTCATTCGAAATTATCAAAAATTGCATTTCCAAACAAAGAAGACGTTGCAAATATGGCCAAGGATGCATCAGAAGGAAAACAAGTAGTAGGAAGTGCGACAGAAGATCCAATTACTGATTGTGTCATTCAGTAGATGTTAATTTTATTATTTATTTTGTAAATATACATTTAATTTTAATTAACACTCAACAACTATATCGCTGTTGCAATCAATGAACTGACTAAAATTTTCAAGCGTCAAATAAACTCCAAACTTCATTTTTCCTTTGAATTCTCTAGCTATTGTCCGGAGTGGTTCTGTCGTACGCTCTCCAGTATGTTGATCGATACAAATCATCTGACATCGAGTGCACATCCCTTCAAACTTAAATTTAACATCGCCAATAAAAATGTGTTTCCAGTCACCTTCTTCCAATTCATTTGAAGACTCAACAATGATGTTGCCTCGAAATCGATCAATAACTGGTTCCAATTGCGCATCAGTCCAACTACAAGCATCGTTCCACTCCTCAACTTTCTCAGCCAACCATCGGACTGAAGACGAGTTAATAAGCAGAAACTGTGATTGATTAGCCAGTGAAATTTCATTGGTATTCCTTTTTGAAGTTCTTCTAGCAGCCATGTTAATTAATCTCAATCCAGATATACCCAATGCCTGTTGCAGCCACTCTGCAACATCACCGCCACAGTCAATGCCCTCAATGCGATCACCACAAACTTTGGTCTGACAAATAGAGGCTGATAATCGTCGATTGTCTATTTCACAGTTCAACTCAATTCCAATTGATGTCATTTCAGGATATTGCAAGAGAAGAAGATTATTGTTGACATTTATTTTTGGCTGAATGAGACACAACTTCGTGCTTACTTTTTGCGTCAACGCCATTCCATTATCCTGTACAATCATCCAGTTGCGATCATATTTTAATCCAGTATTACATAGTGGCCACTTCGTGGTCACTTTGATAGGGGCACACGATTTAATTGGATACACACAAATCTGTTTTAATATAACACGTGAATAGCCATTTGCTGTCGACATTAGCTCATCTTTGTTAGTCATCTTCATTGGATGGTCAATGGTTGTTTTGCGTAAATAACAAGATTTAATCATCTGAAGAAGCGCGTCTGCATTTTCTTTTCTAGACATGTATCCGAATGATACGCGAACACTGCCGGTTGGAATTCCATCAACCAAATCGTTGTTGTCACCACAAATATGTCCAGATGAAAAATGACGCCGCACTTCAGCATCTGAGAGCTGCAGATGTTGTTGACATGCCCCTGGATTGCAAAAACAGCCAGTTCGGAGATAGATGTTGTGAATGGTGGACATGTGAGCAATCTGAAAATATTTTAGTTTATTAACTATTTCAATTAAGAAAATGTGCAAATATTACCTCTGAATAACCAACATAGGAACCGTCAGGATGTAGTACATTAAAATTTACAATTCCTCCCTGCACATCTGAAGATAAAAATCCAGAATTTTGGTAAAACTTAATAACCTTGGTTCCATTTGGATAAACCAGCATATCCATTTCCTTCCTTAAATATTTCGCTAAATTAAAAACATGTCTGGATATCCTTTTCATTGAATTACTTTCATTCTCTACAATCAATCTGTGAACAGTTTGGAACCCACTGAGTAGTGAAATAATTGACAGGAATGGTATTGTTCCATCTTCAAATCGTTCATGAAATGTATCCCGCTTTCTATGAAAATTTAATCCACTCATAGCAATTTTAACAGTCCCACCTCCATAATACCGCTTTTCCAGGACTTTTTGTCCACGTTTACTAACTAACAAGGCTCCCAATCCTGTGGGATAGCCAAACAACTTGTAAAATGACACAGCTACAAAATCAGCTGGGCACTGAGTTAAATTTAAGTCACTAGTTGAGCAGAAACTGGATGCGTCCAGGCAAACAAATGCATTTTGTTTTTGCAGTTCTGGAACCAGGGTTACAATTGGATACTTTAAGCCACAAAAATTAGACTGTGCTGGGAAAACAATCAAATTATTTCCCGTACAGCAATGATTAAAATTGTCTACACTATCCAAGCAATGAATGTCATTTGTTTGAACAACTGCCCGCATACCAAGCACTGACGTATGATTGTCTCTTGTATGAAAGAATCCACCGCCATTGAATTGGAATGTTTCGGCTAGAGTTTTTAAGGCCTGAGTGGCACCCGATAAGAAAATAACAGCGTAGTCATCATAGTTGGTGTGGAAGTGGCTGAGGACCTTGAAGCGAACTTGGTCAATGAGGTCTTCAGTCAATTTACTCGTATGTGGATTGCAAAAGAGATCAGATGTGAGATGTTCATACGATGATTGCAGCTGCTTTTCAGAGTAAAGTGTTGCTCCAGCATGATCCAGATAATGACAGGCTATCAAAGTATATTTGTTAATAATTATTATGATTAATGTGATTTAAAGAAAATACCTTTAAGTCGTCGAAATTCCTCTTGAATTGTATCCAGTTCGACATCACTCAGCTCTGAGATGTACATGATGAAGGTATGCGACTTGTTGCGTGTCTGCTACCAAACTGGAATATAGAATCCCATGACCGTGAACATAAGTGGAATAATATAATTATTATTTGCATTGATGACAACTGACTGACGATAGCAACTTCAATTGATTCTTTAGGTGCTGGTATTGGACATATTTGGTGAATATATTCAGAATTGAGAAGATAGCAAATTTTACATGTTTACTTTCTCTCATAGATAAGTCTTATCAGCTGAATATTTTTAAGCACAAATGTGACACAGTTTTGGCGTACTTTAGTGTAAGATAAGGGCCGGATTTTTATAAATAAATCACGCATTTCGTGACTTAGCAATTTGTCATAAGAATTAAATGGATTCATCTAAACAATACATACTTTTAAAAACTTGAAGTAATTGCAACTTCATCGAAAGAAATATACTTTGTATATATTTTTAAATTTAATTTAATTTGTTTTAAACATAAAAAAAAACTAACAAGGCCATAGTTGCTAGCAAAAAATTTAAATTTGTTTATCAAGGTATCCAAACACTGGAGAAAAAAAAACTGGGAAAACTAATCGACACTTTCAGGCTCCTATAACTGACAAGTCACAGCTGGATATTTCCCCCATTTCCCCTGCCAAAATCGCCGACGCGCGAGAAGAAACACGTTTGTTAAATCCAAGTTTCGTCACTTTGTGAAAACATTCCCGTAAATACAATTTTAAATAGTCAACTAATAAGTTTTTAAAAGAATTATCATGGAGAAATGGTTAAAAGAATACTTGAGGCCACACGTCAAAGAATCACTTCCAACAGAGATTATCGAGTAAATAAAACCCCGACATTGTTATTTGTGACCCAATTCTCAATTCAATAATAATTTCAGCTATGCACTAACGTTAACAAATCCAGAAGAGCTTAGAGACATATTTTCCTCCCTCCTTGATTTGAATAAACCCAAACATCAAGCCGTCCTGGATGAAATTACCAGTCGCATATTAAGTAAGATGAATTTCTCTTGTGTCAGAAACATAAAAAATGCATAAATATTTCTTTAGGCAAAAACAGTCATCTTCTTGAAATAAAACCGGAACCACTGAATGCGTATCAGAAAAAGAAGGAGCAAAAAGCCAGACAAGCTAAGGAGGATTCGCCAACAAAGCAAACAACTAAGTCACGCAAAGCGCGCCACACCAACTTTTTTGATCAGGAAGTGGTTTTACTAAAAGGCCGCCACCATTGCGACTGTGAGGCATCCAAGCACAAGCTGATCAATAACTGTTGCCAATGCGGTCGCATAATTTGCGAGCAAGAGGGCAGCGGTCCATGCCTATGTTGTGGCAACTTGGTGTGCTCTGAGGAGGAGTTACGCCTGATTGAGTCTCAATCAAAAAAGGGTAGTAACTTAAAAAAAACTCTATTGGAACAACAACGTCCCAAAGGCTGGGAGGAGGCTTTGGCTCAGCGAAATCGTTTGCTGGAGTATGATCGAACCAGTGAGAAACGAACAACGGTCATTGATGATGAGTCTGATTATTTCACCACAACATCGGTATGGCTTTCTGACGCTGAGCGTAAGAAATTGTCCAAAATGGAGGCGGAGTTGCACGAACGGAAGCACGCTGGGCGAATGCAACGTAAAATGACGTTCGATTTTGTGGGGCGAGAAGTTATTGATGAACCCGAAGATTTCTACGGCGATGAAGTACTTCAAGAAATTGCTAAAATTGCACAAAGTAGCTCGACATCTTCAACAAACCAGTTTGATAAGAAAGGAAACCGGAAGTTCGATGAACAGAATGATGAGATTTTCGATGATATTCATCCTGGCTTAGATGGACCAGCGCCAACGGTAAATAAGTCATAATTTATGTTGCATCAAATATCTTGAACTTACTTTTTGTTACAGTTTGATTCCTCTTGTATCCAACCAATGTTTGTAAGCATGGAAAAGCCAAACCTCAATCAGTACAGTAGAGTGCAGGACAGAGAGTTGCTTGAGATTTCCGATATGAAAAAATGCATGTCAATGCATCAGCCGTGGGCTTCACTCTTAGTAGCTGGCATAAAGAAGCACGAAGGTCGCACTTGGTATACTGCTCATCGTGGTCGGTTGTGGATTGCAGCTACTGCCAAACCAGTTGACATGAATGATGTGAAAACAATGGAGCATTTTTACAGAGCATTGTACAATGATGAGAGTATCAAGTTTCCATCGCAATATCCATCAGGATGTTTGCTGGGATATGTTTCTGTTTCTGATTGCTTGCCGCAGGAGGATTACAGGCAGGAGTATCCAAATGGAGAGTCGGATAGCCCGTATGTCTTTGTTTGCTCTGATCCACAAGAATTGCCGATTCGTTTCCCAGTCAAAGGAGCTCACAAAATTTGTATTTTTTTTTTAAATTTAAAAAATTAAAGTCATGTTTAACACTTTGTAATATTCCAGATACGGTAGATCCGAAAATTCACACGGCAGCTGTTAAATCTCTCCAAAGAATTGCCAGAATTCAGGCAGATGAGGATTAATTTCTTACAGGTATTTCCAAAATCGACTCGGTTTTTGTCTAGGATGCACTTTATCGCTCATGTCAAAATGTCGATTATTTTGACGTTTCTATTGGCTGTCAATTTTCGTCATGTCTGGCTGCGTCCGTGAAAATTCAGCGCTACCGCTTTTTTGATGAATTATATAAAAAAAATTATTTTATGTAAAATTATCATTATATGTAGAAATAAAACAAGATTCAAAAACAATTTTACGAAATATTAAGATGTAATGAAAAATAATATTTTTACATTTATTAAATTCTACATAAATGCATTTTGCAAAAAAAAATCTTTGCCTAATAGTTTTAAAACGATTTTTTTCTTCCTTTTTTTAAGTTTAAATTAAATGAATGTAAATGAATTTTATTTTAGCAGTGTCATATCGCTACATAATGCAATTTAAGAAATAAACCTTGTACCACTGCTCTAAGTTGACAATCCAGCACAAAATAAAAAAGCGAATGGAATTGGAATTTGGTAACCCTGCCCTGCATTCAGTAAAGATTGACAAAATGAAAACGAAAGACGTGTGGCAAAATACTGATTGAGAGTGTTTTTTTTATTGTTGTAATACAATACACCACAAATATCCTGAAAACCCAGACAGTACGAGCGCGGTGTCAATTGTGATTTATTGGAAAATTTCCGCAGCTCTCGCGACAGCGCCCAGCTGACACGAAAACATCGCCCACAAATCGCGTGTGAGTGTGCCGTCGTCCCGGTGGTGTCCCCAGTGTAAATAATCCAGCAGCAGCAATAAAAAAACATAAATTAGCAACAATCCATAAAAGATATTTAAAAAAAAAAAACAAAAAAAGCTAAAACCAAAATGCTGCCGACATACACAAGGGTGACGAGCAACCAATCATCCGGCGCGTCCTCTGCCTCCTTGTTCCAGCGTCGGGCATTTCGGTCGCGCGAAAAATGCCTCATCGTAATGGTGTTGTTAACACTGGGCTGTGTCTGTTTCGGCGGCATATTCTATCTGCCCGACAACTTTAACACGGACGGCGTTTTGCGTGTGTACAAGCAATTCCAGCAGGCGGGACCAGAAATCTTTATACCAGCGCCACCCGTCCAGCACGCCCACCACAGCGAGGACGAGGATCGCCACGTTGTGGATGACCGTGAGAAGTTGCAGGCAAAAATTCGCGAGGAATTTGGCGATTTTATTGAAAAGCCCGACACAAATATGCAGGAGCGTGTAGAGGAGGCGCCTGTTATGCATGCACCGGCGGCAGAGACCGATGGCCGGCCAGTCACCACGACAATCGGGGCTCTTACATTCCCGAATGGTGAGGACGCTGATCCAATCAGCAAATTGCGACGTGACAAAGTAAAGGAGGTAAGTCAAAAGATTCGTCACACCGATGTGGCCTGTTGGCAATTGGATAGAAGTATTTAACTTCAATAGAATGAAACACTTGTGTCAACGGTGTGGCCAGCGTGGCCTAAAAATGATTACATGTTGATACTGTGAAATATAGAGTTGGTCACGATAAGCGATGTGGCGGAACAATTAGTGATACGATGAGAAAGGCAGGTATGTGGTTTATTGAATCAGCTTGCGTGTGTGGCTGAAGTGGCTGCGAATTGAGTATGTGGTGAGAGGAGAAATTTCGATTCTGCAGCAGTGGCACAGAGACTGTTAATTTGCATCCAGGTCTGCTAACGGTTAATTCGTACCATTTGGTGTTGTTCCCAGCGCACCATCAGCGTCCACACGTCTTGTGTAGTCACTTTCCGCCGTTGTCATTCGTTTGCCACTACTTAATTGTGTGGTTCGTTCACATATCCAAGTCATAAAACAATGGTACTGTTGATACCTTCTAGTTTTGGATATTCTTTGCACTGGATGGCGAGGCGCTGCGCCGCTGTGAAACTCACACAGTTAAACTCTTCCACTTTACGTAACACATTTGTCGCATTCATTCAATTTGTTGGCATATCTTCAACGTGTACGTCGCCTATGGACTGATGCAACGGATGACAACTGTGTGGCTGCGACCCAATTGATCTAACTGGCACAAGTAATCAATAGGCGAAGGCGCGGTTAATCAAATTATTTTGCCCATTAAATTTAAGGCATCAACTAATTCAATGCGGCTGGATTGCAAGAATTGCGGTTAGTCACACGATTTGTTGATTCTCGTCGTTGGAAGTCGAGTAATGCAATTCAGTGACCGTGAAAGTATTCTACTCAAGGCAAACAACACTCTTTATATGCTGCCGACATTAAGTTGATAAGGGCAACTTTAAAATGTAAGCATTCTTGATTGGAAAGATTTTCTGTGTATGAGTGAACAATCTTTCAGTATAAGAACATTATGAATCTTAATATCGATAATTTGTTCTTTTGGAAAGCCTTGAGAGTTTTCATACATCATTTATGTTTAAATCAGTTCGCTTTGTTGTCTTAACTACTTCACTACGCTTAAACTGGTCTGTGTAGGAGGATTCCAGTTATAAGACAATATTGAATTAATTTATTTACTCTGGAATCTTGTGAACACTAAGTTGCTATTAAGAATTCATCAGAAACACGTATTTCAATTCAAATTTAAAATACACTTTTTATGGTCACGTGCTTCTCAAAGCACTGTTGAATAAATTTCTGCAATTAAACTTTAAGCTTTAAAGTTAAAACGCCATCTGTTGGTGAGTGAATAGTTGGCAAAACTTGCAATATTTCAATGCAATCTCTCTTGTGCTATATCATTGTAAAAACAATGAGTTTATCGTGTTTAAATGCACGTTATCACATTTAGAATGAATGATTTATAACCCAACTTTGACGAAGGTCATCGGTATCTACTTTGGTTCTGTTTTGGGTCAGGTTATTATTACCGAAGCTTCCGATACGCAAAGCCCACGCCTGTCGCGTTAAATTCCAAATTTAAAATGTACAAATAAATCTGAATAAAGCCCAAAACCGAATGCGCATTGTCACTATGGCCAGTACCAGTCACACGCTGATGATTTCGATTCAGTCGGTGAAGACTCATCAAAACCACCCACTCATATCATAGCCCGTAATGACGACCGTCACGAATAATGGCCTTTCATGCATTCACTATAGGCGCATTGAAATCATGCACACACATCCAATGATCCATGCATAACAAACGCGGAAAAAGTCGCATGGATCAGCGACGTTTTTTAAACATTTTACTCACATCCTATTGGGCATTTGGACCGGCCATAAATTTTTTTTTGTTGAACGAGAAGTTCAGTTTAAGCGATGCCTGATAATACAATATTTTGATAATGCAGTTTATCCGGTTTAATGGATTTCTGGACGCACTTAAATCCTCGTTTTGTTTATGTAAGGACACCGACATGGTAGACATTGGCACTCCTCGTACATGTGCGACAAGGTCGCATGGGTGGCCGTCGTTATCAATCAATTTGTGGACGCTTATCTCACGTTTTTTTTGGCGGAGGCAAAGAAGAAGCTTTTAAGTGCATTTAGCGCGCATATTTGCATTTAATTGGATCACGGTTAAACTTTAATGGCGTTTATCGTTGAGCTTCTTCCGCTCTTGTTTAATGGAATAAATAATTGAGTTTGGTGACAATTTTTATTAAATTACATTTGCATGCCCACTAATTTGTTTAATTAATTTTTTTATGCAGGTGTTATTTATTGGCACCAAACGAATTTTATTGTTTTTATTTTTTTTAGTACAGTTTCAGTTCGTGACATGCTCTTTTGAGATTAAATTTAAAATTACTAACTATAATTGAGTTTTAACTTTAATTAGTTAAATTTAATTTGACCTATAACATATCGTCGGTCAGAACATTCGTCAACAATCTGCGTTTTGTTACAATTGTTAGAGATTGCAATTGTGGCGTTTATTGTTTTGGTGATTAGAGATAAAACAATAAACTTGCAATCAATTTTTCGCGTTCTATCAAAAATAAATGATTATGCATTTCGTCTAATGAGAAATTTGTTGTGAAATATCATTTAAACTTTCACATTACACGGCAATTCGTATTTAAACGATTTTAATCGGATTATTTGCATTTTACACGCTTAAATTTTATTGGTTTACGAAGTTGAACGCTTTGAATCACAGAACATTAAGTCGATTATTTTGTTCACACAAACTGTTGCTGAAAAACTGTTCTATTTCAGGCGCTTCCCGGAAATGATAGCTTTTTGGCACTTTTTGCGATTAAACTTTTTCTCTTTTATAAATTAGCTGTTAATGAAAATTTCATGATTTGTTTTTGTTTTAAAAAATCTTCGTATAATCATTTCATACCAACATTGCTTGTTAATCTAAAAGCTTTGCTGCTGATTAATGACGCATTGGAGTTGACTTGTCGTCTTTACGGCAAGGAAATTTCATACTTAAACTCTAAATTCGTAAATCAATCAAAATTTCATTTAAGGCAAGTTTATTAACGCATCAAGAAAATATACCGCTGAATTGTTCATGGAAATGCCTCACGTAAGAGTTCTTCACATGAGCCATTCGTGCGCGCTTTCAAATTCGCTTCATAGTTTGCCAACCAAATGGACGCATCTCTTTTCGGATACTGGGAAGCTCGCATCCACATTGCAGCGAAAAGTGGTTGTGTCGATTTCAATCCAATTACAGTCTCTTCACAAATCCAGACACAATGTATAATTACTTACATGGCGGAATTCGTACCAAACAACCGGCAAAAATGCGAGTGCATTCCGACTGCCACAATTTGCAGTTGGCTTTTTTTTTGTTCTTCAATGCGCGATACATATCATGACTCTGATGGTGGCTAATTATTGCCGCCAATTTGTCCTACTGGACGACCCACAACGAACTATTTGTTGTATGGTCGCATTCGATTGTACTTACGATCTTTAGCGAGTGCATTCCTTGAACCTGCATCGTTCTGGGCATTCTATCATCGCATCCTGTTTTGTTTAACAACTTGTTTCGTTGATGGCTCAACCGAGTCATTGACGCGGAGTGTAACTAATGGTAATCAATTATGATGCTACTCAGTTCTGAATGTATGGGAATTTGGGTTCGTGGAATTGTATTGTATTTTAAATGTTTCAATTTGAAGCCTTTCAGTTGGATTCTATGAAGACTTCAGGAGCTCGTAAAATTTCGCTGAATAAAGCGTAAAACTTATCGATTGAATGGTATTAAAAATGGGCGTGGGAAGATCTGTGATGAGTGGTAAATAAGCATACCTAAGGGCAGGACCAAAATAGATAGTTCTATCGCATGTTCCAAAATTGGTTCTTCATGCTATTGTTTTTCCATTTCTATTTAAGTACTTTTTTTCCCCATTACTTACACTTATTTTCTAGTCCAACATTATTATTGGCTAATATAGCGTGACATTTTATAAGTTGTGACAGCACTTAATTGAACGTCTCCAATGACAATGCTAAGGATGTGGAGACAATTCTTTTTTAATTGGCCGTTATGCTATAGTCTATTATGAACAAGTAAATATTGTCCACGAAAGAATAGAAATCAATGTTTATTGCACAAAAGAAAATCCGGTCATTATTGGTTTCTCCATAGATGGAATGAAAATTTATAAGTTTAATTGTGCACTACCTTAAGAAGGTTTTAAGTACAACCACGACTTTATAAAGCGTGTGGGTGTAACCAGTGCATAATGCCATGACCACCGCTATTCATGAGCGAATAAGCCGCAGCATTAATTGTTTAGCACACGTGTTACTTTCATGTAATGCTGCTCATCCAAAGATGTTCTTTTATGCATGAATTTAATTGAAATTCAAGATTTGTATTTTTAACGTTGCCGCAATGACTTTTTGTATTTCGTAGGTCGTAATAAATAAATTACGTCAGATTTGCTTTGGTTTGCTTCAACAATTTCGCCTAAGATGCACGTCAAAACTAATTTGCTAGATAGCGGATTGTCTGCTGTGACAGTTGCTTAACTGAAATGAAAATCAAAGAAATTAGAAAAATATGGAATATGAAAACAGTTTTGTATCATCTGTAAGACATTTGTGTCTAGAAGACGCGCTCATCCATGTGGCGAAATACTGCTGAACTGAGCTCAACGTTCTCGAGTTTATATTGATGTCAAGGCTATGGAACGCGAACCACACGGTGCACTCAGCACAAAGCACAATAATTCCTTATCCACTTTGTAGGTTTTGTGAATATCATCCGCAGCAACCTTAACCCGCGCTTCGTCCACACATCGCACATAGCATACATTATTTACGCGGTTGCTAGGCACTCTAATTGAAAGAGTTCCATGAAATAACTATGGCGCTTTTATGCGCTTGCATACTTATCGAAATCTCGTTGTTTAGCGCCGCACAAAGTGCATGCAGCACGAGACTCGCTGCCACCCATTCTGCACCTTGAACTTCCAAAAGAAGCAGCGCGTGTACAGTTAGCATTTTCTCGACACAAATGCTCACATATATTCCGGCGAGGCGTTTTCTTTTCCATGTATAAATTAATTTGGTCGCTGTTGCCATTCCGCCATTGTGTCTAAACTTCATATATGAAAATATTGCTTTGCCGCCGCTTATGTATGCAACATCAACATGACAGGCGCACCCCCTAGGCCGGCAGAAAAGCGCCCTCGATAGCCTTTTCATATGCAAACTTGAGCACTATTACTTGTACACAATTCCAGTTTACGATTCTGTGCAGCATGAAATTTCATTTCCAGGAAAACGCTCACTT
>JANSTS010006611.1:61254-77228 GCA_026546915.1 Sylvicola fuscatus
TTTATATTGCAAGCATTTAATTTCAAAATATTGACATTACGATTAGTTGTTGAGATGTTATCATTTAACCATCACTCAATCTGTTTACAATTGGTATATAAGTATATAGGGTTTTTTTATTTTTTATAAATTGAACACGAAAATTATTAGAATTTAGTTTCATTAAACAATTAATACAATATTCCGCTAATTGAACACCAACTCAAAAAACTTTTGATATAAGTGACAAACCATCGACTTGACATGGAGTGTCCAGGTGAATTGAGCTGGCCCAATCATAGGAAATTGAACCGATTTCACATAATAGAATGCCTTCATCGTCTTCTCCTTCTCCACTACTTGGAGTAGCTATGGTGAGTTTGATGAGGCCCAACATTCATTAAGTGTGGTCTTAATATAATTGTTTTTCATTAATTATTATTTCTTGTATTAAGAATTATTAATTAGTTCAGTCGTTTTCATATTTTTGTTTTGTTTAATGTAGTGAATGTTCAATTTCATTATACAAATACAAGCTAGTAATTTACAAATGATACTATTTTCGAGACTGACCTAACTGTTTAAAAGTACTTTAATAATTACAACGAAAAAGCTCATTAATTGAATGTAGTAATAGATCGTGATTATCGTACCTATTACTTGTGGCAATTTACAAAATTATTTTTAGTAAAAAATCAATCTGCTTCAATATATGTATTTTTAATATATAATATGTAGATGCAATTGAGATATGCGTCCAAGTTGGTACATAGCATAAAGTACAAAATATAAATAACTATTATACAGTAAATATATACTTTCTTAAATGACGATATTAAAGTATAACAGCGTTTAAATGTAATTTGTTGGTAAATAACATATGCATTCAATATGTAATTTAATATCAACTCATGCAGTATAATATATGACTAGCTAAATAGACAATGGTCGAACAAACGAAAACGCATCGGGATGTTCGCGAGGAATACGGACTCGCTATATTTAATTATAATTTTATCATTCACTCTCTAACTGCTCGCTTTCTCTCTCGGTTGTATATAGAAAAAACTCAAGACATTTTTGGTTCGTTGAAAACACACAACCGAAAAAATATGCGCAATGATAACAACGAATGTAACAACGTATGTAATTAATACACAATGGCAAAAATAAAGTGTGTAATTAGTAGTAAAATGCTGGTTGAGGTCCCGCGGGCCTTCTACTTGTCTTCTTCCAGAAGCACTAGATCGTCGGCCACCACATCACTAACATGCAGATATATAATCCAGTACATGAGGTTGAAGCACACGAAGCAGACCGGGAACACAATACGCGAATATTTGTCGATATCCGAAGGTGTAATACCCAGTAGTTTATTGATATCCTGCAATTGGAAAGTGGTTTATGCATCAAGGCACGGCTATTTCAGTGGAACCCATAAATTTCGGTTTACACGAGAAGTAGTTCAGTGTGACACTCACGACTCAAGTTGAACGAAATAAGAAAACAATCAATTTAAGTTTTGTATAGCTGAGTGAAAAGCTCTACAAGTGTCTAAAAGCTAAATTGTTATGGAAACAAAGTTGGGATGCATGCACCTACCTTTCCAGGATGTATAAGTGGAGGTGCCGGTGCGCTACCGGCCTCTTCGTCCGGTCCAGGACCGCCGCCGCCTCCGCCTCCGCCGCCACCAGCGCCACCACCAGGGCCGCCGCCGCCGCCACGTCCGCCATTGATCGTGTTCTCCAAAGTGCCACCCTTCGAGTGCGCCTTCGGATCGTTAACCTTAAACCGCACCTCCTGGAACAAGGGTCCCACTATCGAGCAACCGCGCGATCCAACATTTGGGTGGATGTTTGAAAAACCACCAGCTGGGCGGCTACTCACTGTTTGTTTGGGTGCATGAGGATGACCATGGCTGTGGCCATGGCCATGCCCATGACCGTGGTCTCCTCCAACGATGACGCCGCCACCGCCGCCGCCGCCGCCGCCTCCCATGCCAGGCCCGCTGCCACCGCCGCCACCGCCTCCGCCTGCTGCCGCCTGCTGTCCCTCCACCTGCATCTTCTTCTGTTCGGCAATCTTCTGTATGGCCATAAAGCGTTGCTTACGCATCTGTATCCGTTTGGCCATGTAGCCTACCGTTGCGTATTCTATAAATGGTTTCATGACGAATAGAAATGTTAACAAAATTTCCTTTGGACGACCAAACAGTTATGATCTTTGTGGACTGGACTATGACTACAGAAACATTCAATATGAATAGACACTCAAAGTAAGGACGCACTAGGACATTTAAATTCGTGACAAGGGCTCTCGGTTGAGCATACATCATGAGTGCAGAGTCGCGTGCGCTTTGTGCGTAGAAATTACAATATCAAACTAATATAAAGTATGGCACACAGCATATTATGCAGCATTGTGTACATTATAAAACAGTTGTCTTCTGTCTGTTTTTAACATAAAATGCTAATAATGGCAGCAAAAGAAAAGAAAAACATGTTTAAGGAGCTACTCGAATGCTTTGTGAAGTGTTTTTGCTTGTGCTTCTTTGCATACATTTTAGCTGTCTTCGACTCATCACAAATAAACAAAATCAATAGGAGGGCTTTTGCAGTACGTAGACAAATATATACTTATAAGGAAGCGAAAAAGAGAGATAGTAAAAAGGTCTGTGCAAGAAAAGAAAAATGAAAATTAAGATTACAAAATATGTGCGCTTTGTGGGGAGCAGGAAAAAGTGGCTCTTAGAAAAGTGGCATCACTCAAAATGGCATATTTCTCATTTAACTCAATTCACATTCCACGTCCTGCCCATTTGTCATGATACCAGTTTGGTAAGGCACAAAAATACCATTATGTGTTCTTAAAGGTTATACAAATACAGTAAAAAGAAAACAATTGGTGAATAGAAATTTTTCAAAATTGAGGAGCAATTCAAATGTGATACTTCATTTCCTCGAGTAGTCCTTAGAGTTGATGAGGCATGTGCTTAAAAAGAAACAAATCCGCAAAATAATTCAGAAAACGCGCTTCTTTTGACTATTGCGTCATTTTGTCCGTCCGTAATCAGCATCGTAACTGGGAGCAGGTTCGCCCTGGTCAGTGTTTTTTTTCTTCTATTTTTTTTACTTTTTTTTGTACGATCACAGCTATTCAACAATTCAGCTGTCAATCCGACCACACAAAATGTCAACAGCAAAAGAAGCAGAAGCGACACGTCTCCTATCCTTCGTGAGAATCAAGGCCGTATAAAAATAAAAGCGTCTGCATGCGGTAGCAAGTAAAAAAAAACTTTGCGAATCTTTTTGACGTTTCATATTTTTATAAGATAAGATGCATTTGCTGTTCGAAAAGTTAACTGACTCATTTCTTGATATAAAGATGTATTTGTGTCGTGGAAAGGAAAACGGAAACGACGCAAACTTTTGGCCACTTTAAATTATTCTTTTCACACTTATTCCGCAATATTTTCTTGAACGTTTATGTAGGATGAAAAAGTGGCATCTAACAATAATAACTAATTTTGGAAAGCATCAAGTCTGTAAATACGCCTTTTCAACGTGAAAACTTTTAATTTCGTAAACGATATGTCTGACATTAAGTGACGCAGACCATTGACTTTCAAAGTTCAAGCATTTTTACATAAGAAAAAATAAGCAAGTATATATTTCATAAGAGAAAAAAAGCACTATTAGAAAACATAAAAGACGGCTACCTTTAATAAAGCTTAAGCATTTACTTCCTGCAATGAATGAAACACTAACAAAAAAAGCTTTATGAATGGCAAATGAAATGATAATTATAATTACGACAACATCAATGGGTACTGAATGCTAAGGCAATGGTTCACTAGTTTAATTACACCAGGACAGTCAGAAAGATGAATTAATGACGACAAATAAATAGATGAAGATGAATATACAAATGTGATTATGAAGAAAATACGAAACATCGAAACAATTAGATTGCGTTGTTTTTTTTTTTTTTTTAGGGGTAGTTTACCGAGTAGACTGGCAAAGACCATCACGAAGCATGTGCCAAGATAAACGTCGATAGACTTTACATAGGATATTTTCGGTAGTGCAGCATTCGTTGACGACATCAGTGTGGTCATCGTCAAGACAGTGGTGACACCGAGTGCAACACGAGCAGGTGTCGCATTCCGGTTCAACCAGAAGGACACCCACGATATGATCACAATCAATCCAGACGGAATATAGATCTGGATCAAATAGTAGCCCATCGATCGGACGAACTGGATCTCGCACGCTAGACGTGAGTAGTTTCCTAAAATTGTATTGATAGAGATTATTTATTTGTTTTTATGGTGTGATTAAATGCAATTTTTGGCACAATTGTATTAATTCAAGTACAAACAGAAAAAACACAAAAAAGGAATAAACATATTGTTTTAACGAAAAATTATGTGGAGCGACAGAAATAAAAACGAAAAACAGGAAATGAATGTATTTAAACATATTTTATGTTTACAGAAACGGGATGGTTAAAACAATTTAATAGAAGGTTAACAAAATGAGCTGTAGTCTGTAACAAATTAATAACATTACGGAATATTGATAAAACATATAATTATGACATATTAATTTATGCAAGTAATTTTCATAAACGAAATGGAGTAATCACTAAAAGGAGTTGTTTGTTAGGTTGGTATTGTTGCTGATATTTAAACACAACATTCAAATTTAAATTGAGAAAAATGTTTTCAGTTCAGGAGGCAAACATAAATTTAATTAGAAAAATGTGTGTATTGTGTTATGCTTCCATTTCGTTCATTTTGCATGTTCCACTAACAAATTAGTTTTTGGAGGTATGTATGGTATGTGTGACGTGCAATGTATGTTTTGTGTGCGGATTTTTGTATACATGTTCTGTAAACGGTACGATTCACAATATGTATTCAAGGATATGTGTAATTTTTACACGCGAAGAGTGGGTGTTTGTTTGTGGGTGGGTGAAGGAGTTCTTGTGTGAAACTAGTATTACAAAAATATGGACAAATTGCGTTCACTTCATCAGAATAAACACACACACACACACTCACACACACACAAGTGTGGGAGCGCATGGAAGGACGTGTTCATTACTCACTGGGGAGAAATGAGGATTTTATTGTCATCATAGTGAAAATTTTAAGGAATGTGTTGGTGTGTATGTGTGTGTGTGTTTGTTGAAAAGGGAATGTTATGGTTTTGGTGTTTTTCTTTTTCTGTTTATTTTTTGTCTTTTACTTTTTGTGTACAAAATGAATATGAAAACACAATAAATTAAATATGTTAATCAAAAAAGGGTGCACGCACTATTTAAAAAATTATTAGCAAATATTGTTGGCAGAAAACTAAAATATAGCAATAATCCAATTAGATAAACAATTTGTTGGTTGCTATTAGTGAAGTTTGGTGCTACATGAATAATTTCACACAACACAAACATTAACATATGTAAACTTTATTGTGAAGAGTGTTATTTAAAAGCTTTCAAATAGGAAACAAACATTTTGCGAGAAATGAAATATGATAATAAACGAAGGACTGAATTTGGTAAAAAAAACATGCTCTTATACTAAAAAAATATTCTTCCTAAAACAGAAAATGTTAAAATTTATACTGAAATAAAAGTTTTAATTTTTTTTAATGAATTTCTGGCTTTAATTATATTAATTTTGTATACTTTAGCTGTAGAAACGAACCTAGCATATAAGTTAAGAGAATTATGAAGTTGTTTTCTATACTAAATCATTGAAATAAATATACTTTTCAACATTAAGGAAAATTTTTTTTTAATGACGATTGAGTGCAAGAGCTTTACATTCTAAATGTAAATCACATCAAAGAAACGATTAATTAAATCCAATGTAATTTCTTAAATCAAAGAATCTTGCAAGAAGACATGAAAAAAATCAAGAGTGCAAATAAGTTCAGATTACAATACGATAATTCGCTTTGCCGTAATTATATTTCATTTTCATTACATTCAAATGCAGTCATAATCAGACTTGCAATGAAATTCATCCGGATTTTTGCACAGGATCTCCGTCTTATTTGAATTTTTATTTACTTCTGCTATAGAAACTTTTGTTTTGAAACGGAAAACCTTACAACTTTGAATTCTCTAGAAATAATATTTTACTTATTTAAAGCAAAAACTGGTACAGCATTTCGAATTTAAACTTTTCACAGGTTATTAAATAATTTGTTATATAAATAATTGAATAAGAAAAAATTGCATTTTCTTTAGGGAGAACTACTAAGTTGAACAAATTTAATGCATAGGATAAAATAAAAAATCACTAATCTAATTATAAACAGTAACTCACGTTCCTAAGAATAAGCAATAAATGAAATAACAATTCTAATATTTGATTTTTTCTAGTAAGCCAACTTGTAAATGGAATCTAATCTCTTTCCAATCAATGATAATAAATTCTACCGATCTAAACAAATAACACTAAACCATTTAAACGAGTTCGAAAAAGGCTTCTTTCAAATTCATTCATATATAACATCTACATGTCTATATTCATAAATATTACTTATTATAACGATGAATATTAAAGGAAATAGAAAATGAATGAATCGATGACTAATTAAATGAAAAGAAAAAAGAATTCAAAGAACATAATATAACGTACTAATAAGATAATGAATTGAAAAAGGTATGATTTTAACGAAAGAAATGAATATTCGGTGACCGTCTACAGGTACCTGTGGTAAGACTGATTTCCATAGCCCTCTGACGATGTCCCAAAACCTTAAATTGGGGCAGTGATACCTCACTTGAGACACCAACGGAATTGGGGCCTTCGTTCCATTTATATCGAATATCTCTCATCGTGTATCCGACTTTAATGTTATCATGTTTTTAATAGAATTAGTTCATTAATTGTAGTGTTTTTTGTTTGGCAAATTATTTTAACAAATATTTTGTTGTGCCCACAGACATTTACCATTATTTATGTTTACACTTGCTCATGAATTTTAATGCAAATTAATTATGGTTGCTCCAGCTATCTTTTATAAATATAAAATTAAACCTTTAATTGATTGCCGATTGAGAGAATTTGTGGGTATTTAAGGACGCGTCTGTTTCATAAGCGGTCGAGTAAATGACACTTTACTGAGATTTTATTTATGGTAACCATTTTATGGTTAATTTAATTGTACTAATTTTTCAACCATCGTTTATTAAATATTGTTGTTAACGTTTTATTTTTTATTTTTGTTTAATTGTATTTACAAATTTCTGTGACTATTTTTCGTACAGCATTCATGATTCGTTTAATGTAACGCTTTTATGAAATACTTGTAGACTTATCACATAATTACCTTATTAAATTAAAAAAGGCCACTAATTGATGATTTTAAATTCTGTTTCGTATTTGTCCAATGTGATATTATAATAATTTATGCTTTCATATTATGCAATGTTTTAATACATAAATTATCAGTAGACGTTTGTTCCGTTTTTACCTTGTTATCAAATATTTATTTACTGATAAAATAATGTAGGGGCGTGTAACTACCTAAATTAATTTTGCCTTGTCAGCATTATTGACCTTTACAACGAGTTTTCGTCGCGCAAACGTGACAAATTGTTGTCACGCGTTTCTGCATAACAATAGAAGCTATTTCTCAATAATGACATTGTGATTAGACAGCCAGTGCTATATTAAACTCTATTATTCAATATGAAAAAAAATACTTAATTCACTATTTGTACATAATGAATGGTGGTAACTAAAACTAAACTGCTAGCACATAAGAGGTGGACGTCGCTTTTGTCATCGTCACTTAACTTAGTGTTATTTTATTTAATTATGCGCAAAAAAGGTAAACACAAAAAGAAACAAAAAGTTTATGTAAAATGCCCTACTGTCGTATTACAGTAGTAAGTTGGTAAATCCGTACTTGGTATTTCCTTAAACTATCATTGAATGAAAAAACGCAATAGAAACCAGAAATCAAAAATACATTTGCCATTTTTTAGCAATTTAAAAAGTTGCTTCTTGTCATAAATCAGGTTCACGAAGTTTTTATTTTTTTTTTAAATAGCATTTGTTTTATTTTTATCTATTGTACATTACACCCAAATTTTGTGGCTAACTTAAAAACAATCACAAAACGAATTATGTCGATAATTTGCTTCCGATTAGTAGATTGTTATTGTTGTATGTTGTGTATTTTAAACTCAGTTAAAACATAAGAACTGCTCAGACATATAAACATGAAAGAATACAACAGATACAAGTATAAATATTTTAAATCATAAAGAATATTTTGTTGTAGATTGTTGAAAGTGTGTAGAAAGAGGCGAGGCATTTGTTGTACGGAAAGAGAAATTAACCTGCAGTAGAGACAGTGTGTTCCATTGTGTTTCATAGAGCTGTTAAGTAAAAAATAATGGCTGTTTTTTGTTGTTGTTGTTTGTTGAAGCACATCAAGGACACGAAAACGTAAAAAAAACATACAGTGTTGTGGTGTGTTAGTTCGTTAATACAGAGTGTTAGTACAGCGTGTTATCCTAACAAAAGTGTGATAACATACATTTGTTTTATTTCATTTCATCCCATCGTTTTGTGGATATAAACGTTTCCAGTTTTGCTTCCGGAATGTTTTTTATTATTCAACAAAGACCTGGATAGGCAATGAGGTGTCCAAAGGAAGGTGGAATTGGAGAATGCGATTAAGATAACACGGGTCGTTAATGAAATGCGCATATGGTACGAAGCTTGGGGAGTTGGGAGTTTTGTGTGTTTTTTTGTTGTTGTTGGTAGTTTTGAACAATTGTTTAATTCTACTTTATGTAGTCATTTTTGGCGTTAGTTCAATGAAATCAAACAAATGGACGAATAAAAGTAATAGTTTTTACGTCTCAATCAAAATTCCACATGAAATTGCTTTTTGGAGCTTTAAAAGGAAAAAAAAGCACCACAAAAGCAATTTCAATTTCTGGAAATGTAATTTAATAAAGGACTCTGTTGAAAATCGCCTATTTAGTAATTAGGAAGCACAATTTTAATTAAACTTGCACTCAATTTCAAACTTCAATTATGTGGCTGTGCGCACATATTGAAAAGTGCACGAAAGCTCCACCACAAAAGCAGAGTTAATTTGATTAAAAATTAATTAAATGAAACAACAGCAAAAAAAAAACAAACACAACCAATCGCAATCAGCGAGCACATTACGAGTATGGTGGGCTTTTGTACCTAATCCCTTACCACCTTGCATAAAGTGCAACTGGCTTGGTTGAATTTTTTTTTTATGTTTTTGCAAAGAAAACTGAAAACTACTAAAACACACCGGAAAAAAAAACGGGAATGATAAAAAATGTGGGAAAAGAGAAGAAAAAAGAAAGGAGCGCACAATAATAATAGTAATAAAAAAAAAAAAAAGAAAGGAGAGAAAACTGTTTCTTTTCCCGTCATAATCTCTTGTAACATTATTATGTACACACAAAAGACCTATGACCTTTGCCCCGTTTTTCACATTTTGCATGAGAATCTCGTTAGGCTTTGGCAATTCGCTTTCAGAAGGGTTGTGTAAGGATAATAACATGGTTTTATATATACGTAGAGATACGCTAAAATACATGTATGCATAATATGTACTGAAGGCAGAAGTTTCTTTATCACGTGAAGGTGTGGTGTACAATTGCACTACACGGTATGCATATATGTATATATATATGGAGAGATATAGCAATTGTATTAGATACATTTGCGTTTCCATTAGCGACGTGTGATGGTTGTCGGCGGGAATTGGCGAGAATTCAGGTTTGGGTGGTGGGCTATGGGTTGTGGGGTGGTAAGGTTGCAATGACGGGGTTGTCGGTGGGTCTCGATGGTGATGGCAGCTATGGAGCAGCAGCATATACGAACGGATATAAATGGCAAAAGCTCACATCAGAAATTTGTCGGATGGAGTTGGAAGTACATTGCATAAGCGAGAGGAATGAATATATATATATAGACTGGAATATGTAACGAAAAAAAAAAAACGAAAACAACAAAAACAACAACGAGCAAAACAAGAAAAAAATATGTAAAAAAAAGGTAAAAAGGAACTGCGGGATACCTTTATGTAATGGGACGAACGTCAAGGCCAATGCGGGTGACCAAATGTATTATATCCGCTGTGAGTGTGCGTGCTTCAAATAATGTACAGTAGTTAAAGCAGGTGGGCACACACATTTAACACACAAAAATAAAATAATAATATAAACACAAAGTGTGAAATTTCGGGTGGTAGGATACGGTGGGTGGTCGAGTAAGGTTGGGCGGCTAGTATACCCATTGTACGGGTGGAACAGGCGACATGCCAATGAGATCTTTTGTATTTGAAGAAGAGTAAAATAAACTAATTTTGTTAAACAAATTAATGTGTTTGCGACGCGGGAGTTGGTCCGGGAATGGTACAAATGGAATGGAATGGGGGTGGGGGTTGGAAATGGTTTGGTTGCTGATTTGCTGAAATGTTCGCACAGAAATGGAACACATTTTCTTCTCTTCTCTTGATCTAATTTCAGGATTATTAAATATACATTAAAGGTAAAAGTATATGGGTCTGTTAGTTTTTAGTTTGTGTTTGTGTATCAAGGTTGACAGGAGATGCCAAGGCAATTGTTGTAGGCAAGTAGGGATTACAAGAAGGTGAATTTGTTTTTCTTAGAAATTTTATTGTTTGTCAAAACAGAGATATGGTTAGAGAGAGTAGAGATAGTTGTAGAAAGAGATGATGTTGAATTATAGTTGGAAGTTTGGTTCATGTGTAGTTTTTGTTGTTTTGTAGTAATTATAGGATTAAAATAAAAAACATATCTTAAGTGTTGAGAGTGTGAGTTTTTTTTGTGGGTACCTGTGGTAAGGTTAATTTCGGTCGCCCTCTGCCTGTGTCCCAATACTCGAAATTGTGGAAGTTCAACTTCGCTGCTCATTCCGACACTACTAAGTCCGTCTTTCCAGAAGTAGCGGATATCTTGCATTGTGTAACCGACTCCAGAGCCATAACAATACACAAAATGCCGTCATTCACCACATTAAACAAAACATTGTCATCCACGAACATGTGCTTTTTTTAATCTATTTATCTTTTAAATCTTAAGTTTTATATTCATATATATATATATCGTCTGTATTTCATTAATTAAACAATATGTTGCTAATTGGCGCCTTTGTTGTTCTTCACACATATTGAGAATAAGTACGGTGCACGTTTGCCCCTATGCACTTTTGCCGTTGACTATTTATTGTGCTTAATGCACTTTGTCTCACAATACCCGCTTGTCCATTTAAAGCGGCGAAGCAAGAGCACTCAAATAACTCTAAATAGAATAAAAGAGGTTGCACCTTTCAATTCGCAGCCAACGTGTATGTACGCCTTTTTACAACATTATCGTATCATAAAAGCAACGATCTACATAAAGCTTCCCACGTGTGTATAAATATTGTATTATGTATGTTGGCGCATGTATGCATGGCAAAACTGAGAATATTAATATCATCGTCTTTGGCACTTTTATTTAAAGCTTAAGTCGTGTTTATGTGTGCGCCAGTGAAGTTCATCAAAAAGCGCGCTGTACAAAATGTCTATGCGAGTTCAACGAATATAAGCTTTTTCCCGGTGCTTTAGTGCTCACATTTCTGTGGGTTACTTTCTTTTACACGTTGTTTATGCTTTCATTCAATTGAACTAACCTTTTCCTTAAATTTGTAAATTTTTGATTACACGGTGCGTCGCTTGAATTGGTACATTATGGTTAACATTTTATACATTATTTGTATTCTTGTGCGAGTGTGCATGTCGTTTTGTTCATTTTATGTTTCTGTTAATCTAGTAGGTACATCTCTGATAAAATGAAAATTAACAAGAATGAAAATGTTTAAGTTGGTAAAACGCATGAATTTTGTATGACGAGTCGTGGTATTTATAGTGAATTGTTTATGTTTTATAAATGTTTAAAAATTGAAACTAAATTTTAGAGGAGTAAAATAAAATTTATTATAAATTTCTGCAACAACGAATTTGGGTAAATAAATTATGTAAAAACAAAAATCGATAATTTAAAACAAATATTGAAAATATTTAAACGCTCCTGTTTGATATATGTTTGTGATTCGGTAAAGTTATGAAATTTTTAGGAAATTGTGACATTCATAAAATTAAAACATTAGATTTAGTCGACCCAAGTTGTGCAACACAAAATCACAAAAGCACCGTCTTCCACTGAGCAACGATGATTTTGGAGTGAACTTGAACCATGAAAAATGATGATTTACAGTAAAACAAAATACAGTTGTCGCCACCACCCCAAACAAGCTTTCGCCGCTTCCAAAATGGCCGCCAAACTTTAACGGCTCTTTTAACGAATTGATGTAAAGGCCAATCAAAATGAATTGCACATAACGCCGTGTTTCATTTAAAACAAATTACTTAAACTGCGTCGTACACCGGTAAATATTTGATGGATATGTTGGCGCAAAATTGTAAAACATATCCATTTTATACACATACGCACCACCACAGGCGGCGCTCATTCAATATTGTGTACACATACGCTACGCTTCTCAAGCTTTTACGCAAATTGCCAACATTTTTATGCCTGTCAATTATTTATTACCACGCATCCATAGATTCAGAATATTCGCCAGGTATATTTATGTGTTCTACTCTATTTGTCTGCAGGTGCATGAGTCGTTATTGGAACGACGTGCATGGTGACCTATTTAATTAGTAATTATTGTTATAGATGCGGTAATGAAGTGTGAGAGAGGTGGTTCACATGCGCGCATATCAGTGCAGCCGTGAAGAGGAAATTAAATCAGTTGCTGCACAATATGCATTTAAAAATTTTGCGATAAATTATGTAGGCGTTAAAATGAATTGCTTTCGAAATTTAATTTTAAAATTTATTGACATATTTTTAATTAATATTGGTATAATTGAATAAGCTTGGTACGGATGAAATTTTAGGATAAATTGAGAGCCACATCAGAATGGCAAAAATATTGTATTTTTTATTTTATTTTATGCATGTAGTTTCCTTCTATAAATTGCATATCAACGTTCCATTAAACCTTTCAATTTCTACATTTTTCAAGTAATAAAATGAAAATTGTCTACTTTAGTAAAACTAAAATGAATATCATCGCCTGCAGTCCACCTTCGTCCCTTTTAACATTGAATTGTGTAAGAAAATAACAGCAAAATGTTGCTGAATAAGCCGGAAAGCCCCGCTGGCAACTCATTCAAATTTATGACAACTATTTTGCATTCCAATCCACTAAATAAGCAATTGAATGTCCATTTTCATTTTACATGCCGAGGGAGTCAGCTTATGGCATAGAGACGAAAAATGGAAACCAATTTAATTTATGCCCTACAAATTGACAACTGTGACCAACTGCAGTTAATTGGTCATATAGTTGCATGCAAGTAAGTTATAACGAGCTTCGCGGATTACTGCCGGACGTTAAACTATACCCACTGAATTTATTGCACGCAGCTTATAATTGCAATAATGTGCGAAAAAAACCACAACATTAAAATACATTTGGGATGGAAGGACACAACACACAAATTGAGCATAATGGCAACTGCATTGCCGCACCTCAAGTTATGCAATGCCGCGATTTAAATATGGTCGGGAAATTTTTATTTATTTATTTTTTATTTTTTTGAGTGCATACGCTTTGTTTGTACCAGGATATGCATATAAGAGCTAATTATACGAGTTTATATTATGCGGCTGATGCGGCTGCACCGAAATATAAATATATGCCGCACATGAGGTACCCTTGACTAATGTTGCATTGACGCAAAAGTTTCCAACCTTAACAAGATATAGTTACCGCCATGAAAATGCACGGCAGAAAACTTCGGCCGCTACATAAAGTAGCGTTAGTTTATGCACGGTAAGTGCAACATACTTGCTCAGCATTTAACGTCAAATATTATACATTTGGAAAATTGTTTTTGAATTTCTTCAATTTCATTGCAATTACAATAATTTCACAGTTGCGCTAAGGAACGCTTTCGCTGTGATGGGGTGGGGGATGATATGCCGCGCCGCGCCGCGCCGCACCGGCCGCCATTTTATGTTACATTAACTGTTTTTTATGTAGCTATTTCTTATTTTGAGACCGTTTTTCCGTTAGCAATTTAATGCAAATTAGCTTTCGACTTGATTTCACCACTCACTCACTTAGTGTGAGTGTGTGGTCTGTATGGGCATGGGCGGCAGCTTTTCGTGGAAAAAGTAAATATGTTAAAATGAGCATAAATAATGACCAATGAATTGCGTGAGTAAGAAATAACATACGCGCAGACGGTGAACACAAAAAATGGACCGTATATTAATTTTAAAAAGGAAGATTGCGGCAGGCAAAGAAACCAAACGCTTATAAAACTTGCGGCCACAATAAAAGCTTCGCCGATGGGGGCTGCGTGTTTGTCGCAATGTCCTGGTTTTAGTGTACAGATTTTCTCCTTCATGTTGGCTTTTTTTTCCCTCCGAATGTTAACCCCAATCCACTTTTATCAACTAAACGTAAAATTGTGACAAGGTGAAATAAAAGCGCTTCCATGCAATACAATTTGCTAATCGCTTAAATTATATGTGTTGTAGATGTTGACATATATATTTAGTTTGTTGATGCAACACTATCGAACCTTGGCTGAACATACATTTTTACGATTCGATCATAAATATGCCGCACTCATTCGTTTTGGGGCGTTTTGGTACGTGTATTTTTGCCAGCCACTTATTGTTGTATACAAAATTCAAGAGGCTTGGCATGTAGTGACTTTTGGAAAATACAATGTATGTTTTGGCACATGCGGCGTTAATACTCGTTTAATGCTATAGATATTTGTCTAAACATGTTGTATGATGTGGTGGCTTATAAACCGTTTTAAAGTGAGTAAAATGGAATTTATTACAAACTTGTTTGGAGATAAAAATCAAAAAAGCTCGATGAATCGAAATATTTAATAATAAATAGAACTCTTTAAATACTTATTATAAAAAATCGTTTGAGTGTACTTTAAGCAATATGTCATTTACTAGTTTCCGAAAATGTTGACAATAATATTATTTATTAAAAATGAAGTGTCTTAATGTAAGTTTGTGCAATGTAAAGTTTAGAGTGTCAGTAATAATGTACCAATTATATTTGTTGTAATTAAATGCAAGCAATATTTTTGCAGTACGCACAGTTAATCAGCAAAAAATTGATTCTTGTCTAAAAATGAATTTTTCCCACTAAATTTTGTTTTTTTTTTGCTTTAAAGACAAAGATGCTTTAATATTATATATTTTGTTACACGCCAGAGCTTTCATATGGATTTAGATGCTATTTGTCTTCGTTAATTCACAATAAATCACTGTGTTTTGTGTATTATCTGTCCATGGGTGACTAAACATTCTAGTCAACCTTCTGCGGTTGCTGTAAAAGAGAAGGCGACCGAAAAACCAACCAATAACAATTAAATTACATATGTACATCAAATGCGCAAAACGCAGGTGTTGACGAATTCATATGTTTTAATTTCAGATCTATGCGAACACAAACAGGGGTCGTTTAATTTTTTTCTTTTGTTGCGATATTTTTAATGGGACTTTAATGTTTAAGATATACATTTCAAATAAAAAGATTTAAAAATTATAGTGACTAAATTATGTTCACAACACCTAACGTTTAAAAAAAGAAGTTTTTTTCCTAATAATTATTTTAAGTGCCTGTTCTGTTTCCCATTTTGAAAATTTCGATTTAAGCGTCATTGTCCCATGTTATTTGAAAATCCACAACCAATTGGGTACTCGTATTTATTAAACATTTTCTATTCGTGATATTTGCACGTTCCGGATTTGTAAAATCAACTAATATTATTTGTTTTTAACTAAATAAAAGTTAATGATGAAAAAAATTGTTGTACATATTTTTAAGTTTCCCACGAATCCCCTAACGATATTTG
>JANSTS010006612.1:2270-18910 GCA_026546915.1 Sylvicola fuscatus
AAATATGTTTGTTAAATATATTATATTATAATTTCATTTTTCAGGGACATTTGTAGTGAAAATCCCTATCCTGATCCATAATTAAGATTTCTTTTATTAGGAGGAGAAACATTGCTTTAATACAAAAGCATAGAAGAAGAAGAAGAAAATTTAATGATACCTTCAAAATATCTATAAGAGAAATGTTAGGAACATTTTTGTGCCTTCAAGTTCTTGGGAGATGATTTTAATCCTTCTACTTATTTCGTCTATATCACTTTAACGATTCTGATAACAAGAATGCCATGTAAAAGAACATAACATTTATATTACAGCTGGACACGAATTCTGTGTGGGAAAACCGTTAAAGGCTGTTACCTAATGAGTTTGTCCTAAATTTCGACAGGGTTGGGCCGCTTCTTAACGTTAAAATTAGCGTGACAAAGTGAAAAACGCTGAAATGGCGAATGCCGAATGCCGAATTTATTTTTCACTTCTATACCTAATTAAGTTAAGCGTATTTCCTCATACACAAATATAAATCGCAAAATCAATCTCCCATATTAGCACTAAGCGGATGACGGACAGATAACGAGGAGGAAGTGATTTCACTCAATAAAGGAAATAAGTTAGGCAAATTACATTTGATAGCGATTTTTTGAACGTTGAATTTCCGTCTTATACGTGAGTCATCTCACCCCAACTCAACGTTTATATCTGTAATTAAGATATCCCATATCTATATGTTAGATACAAACTGAGGAAAAGTATTTTAGGCAATCAGGGCTCATTTCACAAAGGCCATTGATTTTGTTTTGTTCTACCTAAATCTGAATTTTTTGTCACAGTTAAAAGTTCAAAGCTTTAAATGTCACTTAAATGTCGACGTTCTTAAATAACTAATTAGCCGTGGCAAAATAATTAAGGTCTCTTTGGTATAGTTAAAAGTTATCAATCAATGTGGTCTTGAAGAAATGCTTTTTATTTTAAAAGTACATTATTAGAACTAATTAACTGTATAAAGGCTCTTTATACGTAAAAACTTTATGATTTTGCGAAAACGTTGAACATTAAACATCGCTTTAGTGTTTTGGGGTGCAGTATTTATGTGCAATTTAACAGAAATGCTGTTATGAAAAAATGAGTAGCCGCAATAAAATTTACCCACAAGGTTTTCATTTTTTTTTTTTGCCCACCACTCTGCCACTTTAAGAACAAATTATCTTGAAGCACGAACAAAAAATAGACTTCGCGTTAAAGGGCCCATATCCGGTATTTATTGGCTGCGAAAATGCATATTTACCGTTGATTTACTTCAATAAACTAGAACTAACATTTTATGCGCTTAAACAACCTAGAAAGTGGCCATGACCTCGACTGCCTTTTTTGAAGAATCTTTTACTCTGCGTAATTGAATCTACGACTTTGAAGAGAAACTTGCAATAAATGACCTTCTTATTTACCATACAAATCCAATAAATAAATTAACACATTCATATAAATAATTCTACCAAACAAACATCCCTTTTCCATACGCGATAAATTAGTGAATAAACCTGACTCAGCGTGTACAATGTACATACGTAAAGGAATTAGGCATTAAACGATCGCCTTTGGCCGTTCGTTTCTTGCCTTTCGAATTTAGAATTAATCAAGGTACGCACCTTACACACATTTAGTAGCCACCGTCCTCCTCCTGGCTGGTGATTCGATTGATAAGACGGCAAACGGATGAACGTGTGGTCAATTGCGTAATGTTTGTGAGCCGTAAATTAAACCGCCGCTAACCGAGTATAGGGGTGGTCAGTCACAATTATCGTTCAGAATTTGCGCCTTGGCGTCGCGTCGCGTCGGCGGTATGTAAAACAGTCTGCAGTTACCTTGCTAATAAAACACCAACATAAAATATTTGCCTGCATAAATGTTTACTACTTATTGAATGTGTCATTATATACATAAACAGACGGCGCGGCGGCCCAATCAGATTACTCATATTGCAAAATGTGGAGATTTTCATAAGTCACATGCAAGTCCGTTGGAGCCTGAAGGTCAATACCAAATTATCCTCAATATTATGCACATATTTTAGACAAATACTCAATTTGTTGGAGCTCTTGTACGTTGGGCAGTAAATGATTTGCGTGCAAAGTACGGATTCGTTGGATGCGGCTACTAAAAACCGCTACCGGTCAAACTTTCAGGACACAATTTGAATTTAAAATTAGCTAATTATGTTGAATGTAATGCAGCAATAAAGGATGTATTGCGAATTTCGTTGCGTGCATGAATAATTAATAAGTTGCTCAGTGAATTACAACTTACAAGTGCGCTTTAACCATTGATTCATTTTAAATATGCGTAAAGATATTGTATTCAGCGGGGTGTATTTTAATTACTTGACGTGATTGTGGTAGGTGGCGTTTTGTAGAGAACTTACAACTAAGAAACAACTTATTCTTATTCATTCTTTTATATATAAAATTGGGAATTTCCACTGTAATACTGATCTCTTTTCCTTCTTTGAAGTTTCAATGCATAAAGCTGTTGATCATTTCTAAATAATGGAATTTTAACAATTTTATAGTTTTAAAGAAAGCATCTGAATTGTTTCTTATATGATATGCTGCTCAGTTCACTTTAACATACGATGGGACATGACACTGACTCAAATTTGCACTAAAAGCTTCGACATTCCTGGTTCCATCGATTTACTGTTAGTACAGCTAGATACGAGGAGTTCAAAAAGAGTATCCTTAAAGGACAGAAGTTTGATGAAAACTGACTGAGGTGATTAAAACTACAACGCATGAATCCATGAATCTATGAATCTGATCAGCATGATGAGTAACGTATTTCTGTTAGATGGACACAGGCGACTCAGTCAACGTTCTCCATACTAAAAATGTCACTAGTTCAACAACACTTTACAACTCAACAACTCATCAACGAGAAGATGATGATCGGTACACCTTCGTAATTTCTTTCAACACTTTAAAGACAGCTTTATTGTCGAAGATTAGGTTTGCCATGTTGGGTCGAAACTAGAGATTGGAATGAATTATATATCGTTTCTCCAAATATGTACGACTGGGTCCAGTCAGTCCATACGCAGAAGGCAAGGTCTGTTATTTTTCATATCATGCTGTTAATAAAGAAGAAAGAACAACAATCAAATCTCATAGAGCCTTTAAAGCATTAAATAAAACCAGTACTGGAACATGTCTGAACGTCCTCCCAAATATTGGGACTGCA
This sequence comes from Sylvicola fuscatus, assembly GCA_026546915.1. Classification (NCBI taxonomy): domain Eukaryota; kingdom Metazoa; phylum Arthropoda; class Insecta; order Diptera; family Anisopodidae; genus Sylvicola; species Sylvicola fuscatus. The sequence goes on from JANSTS010006612.1 coordinate 5,502, forward strand.
GGAGGATCTAACACAGATTCTCACACGCTAGAGAAAACACCGATATATGACATCTCTGTGGAGACTATTTAAGCATCTTATGGAAACATAAAACAAAAGATCCTATTAATTTTTAATTCTAGCAGTAAGGGCATTGAAGCATTGACATGAACGAATTTTCAATTATAGCACAAATAGAACCAGCAACTACAAAAAGATTAATTCAATCTCAAGAAGTGGGCTTGAGAATTGAGATACTTAAAGAAATACTTAAAAAAAACTGCCCTACAATTTAAAAATGCATGAATAGAAATAGAGCTCAACAGTTTAACAATTCAAACAGATTTTTGAACAAATCACGTTTAACCTAATTAATTACATCTTAATTAAATTTGAAATAATTCCATTGTGATCTCTTTGATTATAAAAAGATTCTATATTGACAATACTCTAGAGTCTAGACTTCAAGATTCAGAATTCAAATTGTTTTAACAAGTTCATGTGGAATTGTGTAAGTAAAAATGTACCCACTTCTGTTGGTTTCAGTAATTGTGTGTGTGACTTATAAGAACCTTATCTTGCCGGCGTGGCGCAGCAAGTCTTTTCGTAAAATGTTGTTTTTTTGTGAAAAGTGAGTATTCCTATCTATCTGCTCTCGTTCGTTGCCATATACTTCGCGATTTTTTTTTGAAAATTGCGTTGACTATATACAAAAATGTTTGCTATAACAAACCGAGGGGGGTCTGATTCTTCACTGTGATAAGTAGGTCGAGTACTTTGACATCGATGGAGGAAAAGTCCACATGGTGTGGCAGATTATGCACCCAGAAATGGGAATGCTTCTCAGACGAACGAATGCAGCAAAATAACACATGGGATTTGTGTGCGCGGCGCCTGTCGGGTGTCACGACGCGTTGCTGCGTCCTGACACGCGGCGCCTATCGGTGTCATGACGCGTTGCGTCGCGACGGGTCTCCTCGTGCCCCCAGCTGGTGTGTTTGCGCTAGATTTTAGATGTTCTGTCTTCGTTTGTACCGTTGAGAGAAAAACGGTACAATTAAAAATCTCTTTCATTGAGAGAGTCCACTGAAAGGAGTAAGCTCCTTTAAAACCACCGCGCTCCCTGCTTATTATGACAAAAATCGCCTTTGTCCACGGCGCCTTAGAGGAAGCTAGGAATTTTGGGCAATTTTCCTGGTTTATCCCTCGAGTCTAGGCGGAGTTCAGGTTTAAAGAAAGTGGTATAGAGAGCCATAATAAAATGCCTCTAGATCTAGATCAATCATCTGGTCATGAGACAATTTGGCTAAATAAAAATGCAGTTGAAGAAAGTTCGACCCCCCTTTTTGCTGCTTCTTCTTAGTTCTAAAAAGTGATTGTTAAATTATTTTTATTTTTAATGATGTACTTACTATATTGATGTATTTAATAAGTCCGACAAACTATGTACATACATACAAATGGCTATTTTAACAAAAAAATGGTTTTTAAAAATATTTTCCGGAATTAAGTACATACAATTTTTATGATGCAAAAGTGGTTTTGCATCATAAAAATTGACACCCCCTGATCCCGAAAAAAGTGGTCTGTTCATCCGATTGTTTATTATAAAGCTCGCAAAGGCGTATCCAAATTTTGGTATGTGGTCTAAAACCTGAATTTCCTAAATTAAAATTATCTTTAGAATTTTCAACACAAACCTTAATAATAATAAAAAAGTATTTTTTCTAAAAACGCTACCAAACTAATCATACAATTTCCTTTCGTCATAAAAAAGTAAAAAAAACATGCAATTTGTTGAAAATTTGCGTGTCAATTACTCTTTTTCGCGGGTTGATTTCATATGCAAATTGTATTCAAGGAAACGAACTTTTTTTTGCCTTAGTTATTAGCCATCCTGTACATGTTTTTTTAGACCAAATTGAATTAATTCTCTAGTCTTATGGCAAAATGTTACGTGAAAATTAACAACATAAAAGTTGTAGAACATTACGAATAAAACCTTTAAACTTTTACAATATAAGTAACTAATTACTTAACTTTACCAATATCAAGATTACGAGTATCTCAAGAAATAAATTTATTACTTGAAATGAAAAACGATATCGACACTACACAGGCAAGATAATGATCCTTTCCTTGGCGTGATTTCGTTTCATGATATAAATAATAAATTTATTATTCATTTCAACATGTTATTTGTCTTATTAGCATACATGACAACATATTTGTATATTATTACGAATTAATTTATTTCGGCACGAACTTATTGTTTTTTTTTTAGAATAAAACATTTATGTAATTAAACTCCTATGTAATTTAAATAAAAAAATATTTTTCTATGATTGAACATTTATTTTTTTTAAATTATAAATGTTTTGTGCAATTGATTGGAAGTTAGCGTGCTAATGCATTTCTTTTGGTTAGTATTTTTAAATTGTATTTTGTTTATATTTATTTTATTTGGCTTGTTTATGCAGATTAAGTAGGACAACCGTTATTTATTTAATGTGACGATGTTTTGTTCAATGTAAAATAAAATAAAAATTCCTATAAAATTTTGATCGTGATTAGATGTTAATTTGAAGCAATATTTATTATTTATCGTTTATTTTTATTTCAACACAATTGCTGCTCTTAAAGAAGAAATTAAACATCATAAATAATTAACAGAATATGTGCAATTAATCAATTGAATATTTAATAATGTCGATTTATAATTAATTTAAGACACATTAATTAATTATCATCTAAAGGCACATAAACTATTTAATTCATATGTAACCAGATATCCGTGTAGCTATGTATTTTATCTTATGCTATGACGTGGAGTAGAATGGCCGTTAAGCTTCTGCTACTGAATATTTACTATTTTGATTTAGAATTAGTTACGCTTTGATCATTCGCAACAAAACAATTAATGTCGAATGGCACTAAATGTTTTATACAGATGAACTTTAAACAAAATCTTACATCTATTTGGTTTAATTGTACATGAGAATTTTTTTTATGTTCACGACTATTTATGTTGAAGTTATTATTTATTTTATAATTTTGGTCGTTGCACAAAATATATTCGATGAGATACCAATTTTTTTTTTTAATAAAGCGAATTTTTCGAACTTTGTTCTGGACGTTCTTGCATCAATCTTTGATCGATAAATTAAGTGGGCCTAATTTTTTTTTTTTAGCGTTAAGATATTTTATTTTTTAAGTTTATAATTTATCGTTAATAGATTATGATTATAACGAGCGTCCTTTCTCATTTATTTTTATGCGTTGTATTTTGTGCTTGATTAGCTGTGTGAAATAATTCATTTCAAAAAAGACCACAGAAATATTTTTGAGTAATATTTGAGATTCTAAGTAAAGACTTAATTAAAATGTGTGAAAATTGTCATGTTTGTATATTAAATAAATAATTTTGTGTCAATTTTTTAATAGGGACACCTAATCGTTTTTTGAGTATTTTATAACAAAATTTGGTCGTGTTTGGATGGATTTTTTAATAACTAGCTATTTTATATCTATCGATAAATTAGATTTGGAGCAGTAAAAGTCATTGTACATTACAAATACACAAATAACGTCACATTTAAAGGCTAATAATACGTTAGAACTTTAGAAGGCACAACTAGATAAAATGCACGAAGTTGTAATCGTGAATAATACAATTTGTTTTTACTAAAAAAAAAACAATATTAACATTTTCTCAAAAACAAATCAATTAAATGCCGTGATATTGAGAACCGTGCAAACAAATATAATACTCCGCTACAACAATAAAATATACAAAACAAATCTTTAAACGACACAAAATTACAAATAAAACAAACACTTTTACTTATAACAGGAATGTTAAACAACATAAAGTTCATATAAACAAACACGACATTCATACTGTTTATGAAACAGATAAAATGTTGTCAAAACTTGCACAAAAACAATAACTAAACGATAAAAAAAAAACTAATTTTAAGTCTTACACTCAAGTAATGGTAAATACTCTGGCATCACTGAGAGATGCGTGCGATCGAATGAAAGATAATGACGTGGGGCCGTCATCAGTTGTCGCAAGCTATTACAAATGTCACCAAAAGATGGTCGCTCACTAGCATCGATCTCCCAGCAATATAACATCAGCTGGTACAAGTCGGTGAACACAAAAGAAGGTTGTTGCGGCCGAACGCCATTCTTGAGGCTTTGCGCCAGATCTTCGTTTGTTATATGTTGGTACAATGTAGCACCGAGGCAGCAGCACTCCCAAATGAGACAGCCAAACGACCAAACATCACTCTTGGTTGAGTAGTGTTGAAATTTGAGAGCCTCAGGTGCCTGCCATCGTGACAGATCGATTTGACGGTGATCCTCGTCGTACAGGACAGGGCCAAACAGCTTCAGTTTGGTATCATGGTCGGCAGTGATGTAGACGTTGTGTGCGCATAAACTTTTGTGGACAATCTACATGAAAGCAATAATAATATTAAAAAGGGCTTCCTTTTAAAAGCAGACTGAAATAATTCAAAAAAAATTGTCATTTTCAGATTTCTTTAGGCATTTTGACACAGATTTGGTGGGAAATGCACTTATGACTAGGCCCCGGCGAGATTCGAACTCACGATCTCCTGTTTACTAGACAGGCGCTTTAACCAACTAAGCCACGGCGCCGGTTGAGACCATTAATTCATTACGCAAAAACGAATATCAATTACAATTTACAGTTTCGCTTGCTGAATAAATGATAAGAATTAACACGAATTCAAAACACCTGTTTCGTTATCAAACAAGCACAGATGTTTCTACAATACTTTCGTCTTCTCAATATAATTTTTAGTCATCCATAATATTTACCCTATTTTGTGACAAATAGTCCATCGCTTCAGCCAGTTCAAGTAGCACTTCGAAAACATGTTCTTCTGTTAACGACGAGAATCGCTTAGCGTCAAAACTGCCCGCGATCCCAGAGTCAATCAACATTTGCTTCAATGTTTGAGTTGTATTTTCAAAAATTAGGTAAAGCCAATCCGCCGTTTGACAGACTCCATAAAAATCCAGTAAGTTTGAGTGCGGCATAACTCTTAGCAAATCATCAAACTCTTTGAGAAATTGCGATTGCTCCATCGGCTCCATATCATCTGATATCACATGAACTTGACTGCGACGGGTGTCACCGTTTATATGCAGATTGCCCTGAATCACATCGCCAAATGCGCCACTTCCAATGACTTGATTTATATCTAAATTGAGGGCATTTCGTGTAAACTTCCTGGTTGGATCGACACGTTGTAGAAGACCATCAAGCTTTAGGGGGAAACTGTTGCGATTATAATCATCGGGAATGAACCCGTTGTTCTCCTGTAATTTCAAATTTGGTTATGAAATTTTTTTTTCTAAATTTACTAAAAATTACCACATCAAGCATCGGTCCTTGAAGTGTTAATTCGTGGTGATCGGCTGGAAGACGATTGAGGTTTGATTCAATTTTAAATCGTAATAAGAAATAAGCCACGACGCTCAGCAGCAAAAGAACTCCGAATATGATACAAGCAACCACTAACATCATTACCGTTGTCTCTGGTTGTTCTGAAACAAAAATCAAGTCTGTATAATTGATGCTAAGCCCATATTAATTAACAACTGCAAATATGCAACAGAATGCGGTGTTAATTATGATGCATGGCAGACAAACTTTAACTAGAAACTACGCTCCCCAAATCAAACGGAACTAGTTGCATTTATTAATGGTCAGACGACTAAATGCAATTACATTGAGTTAAAAAATGACCCAATTGTCTAAGTACCTTCATCGTAGGCTTCCATTTCCTGCAAACCGCTATGTTGTTCATGGCTGGCCATTCCGTAACGAATCTTGGTAATATTGTTAACTGTGCTGACAATACCCACTGAGATGTGAGCATGATGATCTTTCGGAAGCGGAGCGTTATAGAATCCTCTGTATGTGCCACTGTCGCCGACTGTGAATTGGCGAGGAGTGTCCTGTTGTGGATTAAATTTAGTTTAATTTTCATCATCAAAAAAGCGCTAAAAAAACCTTACCGATAAAGTAAGTTCTGCTGCAATATAATACGGAGTCCCGTCCACTTGTGCCTGCTGATAAGGCTTTAAAAGACCTTCGTCAAAATTACGATGCACTCCAGCCGATCCAGCTATATTCACCACAACACGATATGCTGTCACCGGACCATTATTGTTCTCAGCTGGCGAAATCTCAACCACCAACGTATTGCCGCTGACAGTTATAACTTTTGGCTGATCAGGCTCTGGGTCGGGTATACCAATTTCTGTCTCACCAATGGCATAGCTCCTACCTCCTTCATCGTCATCCGAATACGAGATGACTGTAATGTTATACTTGCTTCCGGGACGCAACTCATTCAAGTCAAAATGAGTGGCGCCTTTGTCGGCAGTCCATTCGGGCAGAGGTCTAGTAGCCTTTTTCATGTACGAAAAAATTGGTTCAGCGTGAATCCGGTACTCAGAAAGATGATTCATTTGATTTGGTTCATCCCATTCAATTCGCACGGAAGTATTTGAAAGTGGAACGACTTGCTTTAAGTTCAGTACAGGTCCCGGAACTAAAAACGGAAAAAAAAAATTAAACTCATTGAAACGAAAAGAAAAACTATTGCACAACCTTGAACATCCGTATCGTAATAGCTTTGAGCTCCGACTCCTCCACAAAATGAAGCCATCTTTTTCTTGCAGCGAATGTTGCACATATCTTCTTCGAAACGATGGCTATTCAAAGAGTTTGTACAAGAACATTCTTCACTGAAGAGTACGGCATACCTGAAATGTAAGGCGATTGTGATTTTATTAGCCAGCCAGACTCAAAACAAAGGTGACAACACCTACCGAAAGTATTCATGTTCGCACGCTTCCAAGCAAACGTCTTCAGACAACGAAGATATCATGGTCGGATGGAGGTGATGCTCCTCTTGAAAGCACCCAACATAGTCGCCGCGCTCACCAGCCGCAAACGCACACACAAACAATAACAAACACAATTGAAACATCTTACCGTCGACTGACGCATCAAAATAACATATCATTCACGTGGATTGAATGTTGCACAGCACAAAACTTGGGCGGGGACTTCTAACCACACCGAGAACTTTTGTACGAATGAGACTCCGCGCAAAACTCAACTCCACATTTCGCTGGTGACCAATTAAATGAAAACAGACTGAATTATCAACAAGATAAACAATGAAATCACTCCATTTCAGAGGCAATTTAATTTAAATAAATGGTAAAAGTAATTAGGGAAAGAAGCAGAAATACACAACACAATGAAAAGGAAAAGAACCAAACAAAGTTGCACCAAGCTGCAGTGCCGCTACTTAGTGGGTGCGTACACTGACAGAACTGTGGTAGTTATTAATTAGACGTACGAATGCTGACAGCACAAGAATGTGCGCGCGCTACCGCAGAGCCGCCTGTCGTCTGCAGTCAGGTAAATAGGTATGAGGTAATCATGCTGAATGTGACGGTTTGGACTGAAAAGCTGTATTTATAATAAATTAAACATTGAATCAAATAATTGTTTACAATATTTGGTGGCATTGAATAGAAGGTGACAAGAATAGTAAGTAAAAACTGAATAAGATGAAAGTGTCGATGAATGAATTTAGGATCGATCCTTGCTGTTCGATCATCGATGTCGATATAATTTGAATACCACCTGTTTTAAAATGATAAAGCTATTTAAATTAAATGTTTTTTCTCAAATTTCGATGACAACTGATTATATTAACAGATGGTAATAATTAAAATTACGCATTAATTTTATTAAGCATTAAGAAAATTTTGAAAAATAATCTCAACGAAACCTAACCGGTACAGAAACGGTCCATAATAACCGGCGACTATCCGGTGCACAAATCAAATGGTACTAAATTTTGCGCGCGCGCTCGCTGTTGCACTCATCGTTTTGACAGCTGCCGCTACAAAACGTCATATATACATCTACAACTATAGTGCAAATAAAAGCAACTAGAAAAATTCCAAAATACAAAGCGCCAGCGAATATTTGTGTAGTCGAGATTATTTCTTTTATATATTGTCAAATTTGTTTACATTAAATCATTATCTTGTAGTTACCATAGTTAAAAAACAAACAACGAGTGCGTTTAGTGTAAAAATTCGACTTAGTATAATGTTTAGGGTTCTTATAATGTTGCTGTGCGTTGCCTCAATGAATAGCGCTGCCCGACGACGTAAGTACAACATGTCGATTGTCCATTGTTTGTGCAGCCGAACTCAACATTATGATTTGGCAAATTTATTGAAATATTGAAAGCGTCTTACTACATTCACATAAAATGAAATAATTTTTCTGCCATTTCATGTTCATTTGACCGCACTTAATGACAGCCAAAAGATGCAAAATGTCTAACTCGTTGGACATCCTGCAAATAGTTTGTCCACCGGTGGCGTATTGTGACCGAATCAAGGAGCCTGCCGAAATCGATGTTGGCTACGGCGAGTGTAAATGCACGGACTACAACAGTCGCTTCAATCCCAAATACATGGACGACAGTGACTATTGCACTAGCACTGTGTCAGACCGCACACGCTCTGACGGTGATCTGAGGCAACAGGAAAAATATGTTCAGCAGCAACATATGAAAGATCATCTACAGCAGCAAGTGGTTGAGACCCTAACTGACCCAGAGACTGTCACGTTGGCGGCACGACAACGCCGTCCGCCAAGCACACATCACATCATTGGTGGCATCATAATTCCCATACTGATCGTCTTCACGGCCATGGGAGCCGTGTTTGTGGCCAAGAAGATGCTTGTTATACAGCGCCTTAGGAATTTAATGACGACGAGACGCAGTCGTCCCTTGTACGAGGATGTCATGATGGCGAATGACCGTGATGATCCCCCACTCATTTAAAGACACGGTCAGACAACATTTATTCAAGAATTGGGTTAACTTTAATTTCTCCATTGAATGCAAATTGATATTTTTGTAGTAGGTGTTTTAGAAATTTTCACGAGATTATTCATATTTATTTCTGGTATGAAGTTAATTATTTCTCATGGAGGGGAAGTCGCAGCCCGATAATGATCGTGCCATTTCGGCATTCAAGAACTAGACTCTACAAGCGTCGTGCCAATTGTTTTAGGTTGGCATCATTTTCGAGGTCGCTTTGGTGAAATACAGGTGACCAGACCTGGAATAATATAAAAGATTTATTTGATATTACTGATTACAATATGTTGGGAAAGAAATTGCATGTCAAGACGTTTTGTTTAGTGCCATATTTTACAGCATATCATAAGGTTCTAGTTTAAAAGTTACTAATTAAAAAAATAACACATCACAGAAATATAATTTTACTCCGTTCATTATTGATTAAAATTACGATGGTTCTACAACGCAGATCCTATTTTATGTACATTTCGCGGGCGATTAATAATAAAGTTAGGAATAATATAATATAATACGATATGATAAACACACGAAAATGAACATAAACCCATATAATCGACCTCATAACGCACATTTTGTATTTCTGTTAGTTAGCTAAGTGGTCCCCTCTGCAAGAAAATCGTCTTTTCAAAATACATATCCACTTACCTTTGACCTCAATGGTTTCTGTGCATTTAACTCCAGAACTCATCTTACTATAAACTAATATACTTATATCCAAAGAAACGAACTATTTAAGAAACTTTTAGACATTTAATTGGTTAAAGATGGTGATGATAATACCGGTTGTATACTTTTTAAGAGGCTATAATTTTTCGTTGTGAATAAATAACGAATCATTCAGTTAAATTTCTTTTGAATAAACCAAAGAAATCTTATTTCTGCACTTGGGTGCTTCCTTTTCACAAATATATAAGTTACTAATCGCACATTTCCATAAAAAATTAGTGTATGGTTTTTTAATGTTTAAATTATAGTTGTTTGTAATTATAGATCTAAATACTGTAATCGGATGTAATATGTGTAATTATATTGAATGTACCAATGGAATCTTACGTCTTTTTTATTTAAATTTTCTTTTTATTATGACTGATTTCTGAAATAAATTCTGTGATAAGTTGAATCGTAAAAATTGTTTTTTTTTCCACTGAAAAGTCAAGAGTAAATAAATTATTTGAATTCTTTTTTTAAAATATTTATTTCACATATTATATACGAGCTTAATTTTAATATAAATAAATCGATTAAAAATAACGTTTCTTTAATAATTATTTATCTAAGTCTAAACTTTTAACATAAATTCACCAGTTGAGTACGGATGATTAGTCATCTTCATTCGTAGCTGGTATTATCGACATTTTCCGGAGATTGTTACACACGTAAATTATCCTTATAATGTGTGCTGGATTCATGTCTGCTAACATATTTTTCTTCATGTTAGTCATCAATTGGTTTTGCTCATCCAGAAGCTGCATATTGAACATAAACTCTTTAGTTAGTGCTTGCTTTAAGAACTTTAAGGTTGCAATGAAGTGCTTCTTGCGGAACCTTGATTTGCGCGACGCAAAATTGGCCTTTTGGCGTTGTTCCTCACTTGTTTCCGGCACACTTTTTAATACTCTACATTTGTTGGAGTTATATACTGAAAGTTGACAAAAGACAGATGACCGTTAAATGCTGTTAAAATTTTTAGTTAGAAAATGGTAAATCAAAAAATGATGGGAAATTTATTACTCACCAAATCGAATTGGATTCATTGCCATTTTTCGATTAACGAAATTCTCGCATCTGATTCTAGTCTGCTTGGATAAGACGTGGAATGAGTCCAAAACATTCTGGGCTTCGTCGCTTGTAATATTGCCAAATGTGAATCGTGGAAACACTTGAGTAGGACGCACATTTTTGGTCGTTTTGAATTGATTGCGCTCATCAAATGTACCAGTTATGTTCGAAATAGCACAATCCCTTTCCTCATACAAATGGTTGTAATCAGAATTTTCTCCCATTTCAGCCATGTAATTATGGTGGGCAATATCAAACGGCTCCGGAATGGAATCTGTGCTGCTAGCGGAATCACTTGATTTGGATGGTGATTGCGTAAGGTAATATGAGTCGTTGTCTGGTAGGTTATATTCAGGTGAGCTGCGTTCTGGAGAGCTTTCATCAGATGAGCTTTTATCTGATGAGCTGTTTTCTGGTGACATGTCTGAATGCCATCCCTCAATTCGATGCATTTCACCTTCACCTTGCTTACACGGATCATTGTAATTCCACCGATTGTGATCAGGATTGAAAACTGGCTGTGGCGCCATTAAGGGCACTGGCTGATGCATCATCCGCTCCAGTGGCTGTAATGTAGATTCTTTTGATCGCATTGACGATGCATTAGGTTTCATCAATCGTGGTCGCTTTTGCGGTATTGTACCATGCGTCTGCATCAACGAGGCGTCTTGCTCCATCGTTCGAGATCGCTTTGTTGTCATTGATCCATGTTCATATATCGCAAATTCGTGTGATCGCATTAATGATGCTCGTATCATTTCTTGGGTCTGCTTCATTAACTCTTGATGCATCGTCGGTGCTTGGGATTCCATGATAGATGCTGCATGGTTCACTGACACAGACCCATGTCTATTTTGTGGTGTTTCATGCATTGCAAAACTGTCCAGAAAACTGAATTGAGCCAACTCCTCTTTGTATCGCTTTATTAGGTTGGAGCTTCGTTGTATGATGCTTTCAACGTCTGGAGGATCCATCGTCGGTAAGGTCGCCTCTTTATTCTCAGATTGATCTGTTATTAAAGAACAAACAAATATTAGGAATTCAACAAACAATAAGCAACGGTTTTATCATAAATGTTTTTTAAACTGTTGATGTGATGTACCGATTTAGGTGAAGTTCAAAACGTACTACAACTTTAAAAATTAAAATACAATGAGGCACGATTTAACTTCATCCAAATCATGAACATCTTTCGATCTGTACCAGAATCTGGAAAAACAACTTAACAGGTGTTGGTTGGCGACTTGTTGAACCCCCTTTTCATAACGTACTACAATTAATTGATGTTTTACGTGATGAAAAGGGTGTTGAAAAGTGCCACATATTTAAATATTCACACTTTCTTCACTTGAAAAATATACACAACACTGAAAGTACATTTAAATTCACTAAAAAAATGTATATTACTAAAATTGTACGTACCGTTATATTTAGAAAATCGTTCTGCAGCAATTTCCATATTTCTAAATAATATTTATTAAAAATTCACTATTAACGTTATCACACCAAGTTTAATGTTGAACTGATCTCGCCAATATTTAGCTGTTCAATGGTACTGCTGATTCAGATTTTAATCCTGCTGAGGACAGAATTGTTTCTTAAATACTAATTGATTCCAAAATGTGGTGGAGCGGAATCGTTTTGAAAATACATAATATCTGAATAGTAAGAGAAAAAAGGACGGATAGCTTTTTGTGTTTGTATAGTTATGGTCAATTAAGAGGCTGTCCTTTTCGAAGCGCCACTAATTTCTCCCTCTTTTTTCTATTTGTAAACTTTTATTGCTCCAAAAGCAACGTTTAGTTCTATATTTTTAATTCACATTTGTTTACCATGTACATTTAAATAGTTAGAATAATTTGTCTTAGCTATTTCAATATAAAGAAATTAAGGAAATTTATAATTTTTACAATAAATTGACATTTTAAATTAAACTATACAAATAAGTACATGTCTAAATGTATTAATGATAATATTTGATGTTTGAATATGCGGTCGCATTTTATTTGTTAGAAATATGTTTTGATCCTTCCTATACATTACAAATCATATATTTTAATTTCTTTACATAATAATTATATACTTAATTAAAAACTTTTCTCTTGAGATAAACATATTTGTAAGACAAATCTTTATTATACATATGTTCAAGCATACAAATATTAATCGAAATTTGTATTTATGAGGAGCGGTATCTTTGTTAAATGTTACTCTTACCTACAATAATAATTAAAATTAGGTTTACCGAATCAGTAAAATCATTACCTAACTTCATTTTAATGTATTTATTGACTGACCAGGTGTCCAACGCAAAAAATTGAAACCTAATTGCCAGCAATGAAACACGTGCAGATGCTGTTTGTATGACCATTGCTTCTACCTGTTACTCCATTTAACTCGAGGTGAAGTATGGATAATAGGTTTATTGAATCAACGCCACCTAAAATGAGTTCAGGGAAAACCTGCGTATTTTCCACTGTTTGGAAGGTACAATATAATAGAAATTTTATGGGACTACAAAAATAATTTATAATCAATCGATTCCTTTTTCAATTGTCAATTTATTCTATGATCAATTAAAAAGTTATTAATAGTGAAGCTATTTTACTTAAAAGTAACAATTTTATATTCTAAGACTTGACAAAATTAGCCCATCTTATCCATGGCAAATGTTGTTCGGTG
>JANSTS010006613.1:2958-18895 GCA_026546915.1 Sylvicola fuscatus
CTTCTAATTAAAGAACATTTTTTTGTGTTTTAGATTGGCCTATTTTAGTGGTTTTAGGTTTACGCGTATATATATATATTTTTTTTTTACTTCATATTATGCGATTTACTATTGTTCTATTACATTTTTTTTAGCACCTTTCCACCATTATTACAATTTGTTCGCCACGACGTGGGGTAGTATACTTACTCTGGTTATCCGAGTTTTTTTGATAAAAAAATGTAATGATTAGGAAACACGGTTTCACATCCGACGAATTAATAAAAAAAAACGATTTCTATATGTGGTATATTGGTATTTTTTTAAGATAAATTATTTTTTTTCCAGGTCATTCTCAAGGTCAATCTTTAGAACCACGTTGAAAAATATATACCGTTTTTGGGTTTTTGACAGATAAATCCACAACTTTTTTATTTTTTAATGTGTTAATTATCTTTAAAGTAAATGTTTTTGTGTTCATTAACATAACTTTTCAAGGTCAAATACCGATTTTGTACCTATTGAACCATTAACTTTTTTGCAATTATTTCTTCTACATTATTCTTAGCCAACAACTTTTCTGAACACGTCAAGGTCAAAAACAAATTCGTTCAAGGTCAATAAACTTTTCTTGCTTGGTGTAAAATATAAGAAATGTCATGAAAATTATTTACATAGCAAGTAAACCAGCCCAAAAGTTAGGTAATGTGGTAAAAGGTATTCCAACATATTTTCTGTTAAATAGGAATAATTTTTTTACAGGCAACTTTATATTTTTATCAACAATAATTATCTTTAATTTCAGTCCTGTTTTTATGTATGAAATTTGCAATTTTCGTTAGAATGTGAAACAAAATGTTCTTCTATATACAAAAATCTTGGAAAACATATGCATGAAAGAAGAATAAGAAAATTGTAGTGGACAACGTTTAATAAACGAAAAACTGCCATACCTTTTTGTTATTTGAAATTGCTGAGTTCTGTGGGGTAACAGAGGGTAGAAAAAGTTCTACAATGGATGAAAAATTCGCCCCTATCTCGACTGACAGAATAATAATAAATATATGTTTAAGCACACACACAAACACGTCCTTGTATTTGTATGGTAAAAAATTGGGGAAAACAAATTTCAAAAGACGAGCAAAAAAGAAATGATAAAATCTAAGAGAGAAATTTTCTATACAGCAGCGAAAGAAACTGGAACAGGGAAAATGGCCAAATAAATTTCCATGGCAGTTTTTTTTTTCATTCCTTTTGATTTCAGAATTTTAAAATCAATATGGTTTTCATCCAGCTTTTTCTCCACATCTTTGCGGTTATTTGCTCTGTCCTCTTTCCTTTATCTTTAGATAATATCGAAAAAAATATATAACTTAGGGATTGGTGGAAAATAATGCTGATTAATGGTGCACTGAATTAGCAACTTGAAAATATTGAAATTTGATTGAGTTTATGAGAATACATTAAGGAATGTAAAGTTATGTTGAATGGAGTCTCACTCCAGTAAACATTTCGACTTTTAAAATTTACATTTTACATGCATTCCTTTAAGTGCACTACATATAACGTTATTTTACTCGTACATTACATATGTATATCATATATATACATATATAATATTATGTTATCCTTCAAGTCATTGAATGCATGCATTTTTTTATTGAGCTACTCACTCCATTTCGCATGGTTCCTTTGGCGCCATTTGACTGGCTGGTGGGTGGGATTTTGTACAACGCCAGACCTCCCATCGAAAAGAAGACAAGAATAAAGCGCAGCGTAAAAACGAATAGAGAGGCGAGAGAGACGAGAAAGAACACGCAGACTTCTTGTTTTTTTAATGCAAAAGTTTGCGCTGAGCTTTTTATATCTTCTTTTCAAACAACTTCTTTCGTTTCTTTAGTTTGGTTCACTTGTCGTTTTTTATTATTTTTTGAACAAAGTTATTCCCCTGGCTGATGCTGCGCCACTCGGGAGTTGGGAACGTTTTTTGTTCTAACGCCTTGCTCTGCAGCTTGGTCATCTTGCTGTACCATCTCTTATTATCGATAGCATTTTTATGTCAGAAGCGCAATGAGCGTGCGTATGTGTTCTATGGATTTTCACGTAGTCACAAGCACTTTCAAAAGTTTATATGAATGTCATGTAGAAATGGAAATCTAAAGCACACATGTCCTAATTTATTGTTACAGATTGTGAACCACAGCAAAAATGATGCCACAACAGTATTGCCTCCGGTGGAAGTACCACCATTCCAATCTGCAAACGATGTTCTCACAGCTACTGGATCGCGGCTGTTTCTGTGATGTGACACTCGCCTGTGAGGGTCGCACATTGCGCGCACATCGTGTCGTCCTGTGCGCCTGCAGTACATTCTTTGATGCCATCTTGACAAATTTCAGCGAAAAGGATCCTATAATTATAATGAAGGACTGCAAATTTGCCGACATCAAATGCCTCATCGAGTTCATGTACAAGGGCGAGATAAACGTTGAGCATGTAAGCTTTTTCAAATTCGCCGGCTAAATTCCGTTTTAATCATATGTTCTATCCACTTAGAGACATCTTGCATCGCTCCTAAAGACTGCCGAAGAGCTTCGTATCAAAGGACTGGCCGAAGTTTCGTGGCGAGACGAAGAATGCGTGGCTGACTTTGAGTCAGATGCGCAATCCGAGCACGGCCACAACTTGCTGCTCCAACAACAGCAACAACAGCAACAACAGCACCACAATCACCATCAGCTCTTACATCAGCCATCACAATTACATTCTGGCAGTCAGCGGGATTCGTCAATGCTGGATCGTCGTTCACCAACACCCGGCACAACAGCGGGCGAGGAGAGCTCTCTAATGCCTCCACTTCCGCATTTGACACCGCTGAACGGTGGCGGTCCTCCGTTCAAAAAGAAAAGGGGTCGTCCACCGTTGGACGAGGAGTACGACAGTTACAGCGCCCCATTGAGGCCAAGCAACGGCACCGAAAGCGCGCATCTAGTCTCAGTGCAAATGATGATGGACGAGGCTAAGGATCGCCTGCATTCGATGTCGGCACAACTGTCCACCTCCGAGGCAAATACCATGCTGCCGTCCGCAACAGCAACGTCGTCCCCACCATCACCGCCACAAACTGCAGTGCGCACATCCACACCAATGTTGACCTTGCACCCGACATCTTCATTAATGTACGATCAAAGCGATCGCGACGATCACCATGACTCCGAGATGAAACAGCACAACAATTTGAGTCGACACCACGCCGTGGATATTGACGAGGAAATGGCCGCAGCGGCGACTGGTGAAATAATGCCAAAACTGGAACGTCCGGAGACACCCGACTATGGCAGTCCGGAAGACGAACACAGCGGAATTGGCGGCAGCGGCGTTGGGCACATCATGTTAACAGCACAGGAGCAGGAGGAGTGGAAAGATGTTGTACGAATGAATGATTATCTGGTGAAGGGAAGGCGGCCGCAGTTCTGGGAGGAACCGTTCACGAAGCGCGTTATGGAGGCGATCAAGTCTAAAGATCTGGAAATGAAAAAGGCGGCTCAATTGCTTGGCGTGTCCTATGGCACGCTGTACGGACGATATCGCGAAACATATGGCTGCCTTAAGCACCCCTACCGGTAATTACGTTTATTGCATCTGCAGAATCCAACCGCTGCGAGCTTTTCTTTTACTCTTTGTGTCGAACGACGCTGTACATATAAACATCCATTAAAAAGCATAACTCCACATACTTACATATAAATACATATTCTTTAATATAAAATATCCTCTATATATCAATAATATAATAATTTACATTGACCATGACTATGATTTTAATTAACATTTAACACTATTATGTTTATGCATCGGCCATTTAGAGACGATATTCGTTCTAGAGGTGGTTTGTTCACGGCGGCGCGGCCGTCTGCATTCCTCCACCAGTCCCATCATTCCAACAACATCAACAGCAATAACAACAATCACCATTCCCACCATAATCTAACAGCCGCGTCACTCCAGTCGGCGGCGGCGGCGTCATCTCAATCGTCACCAGCCACTTCAACATCGTTAACGCATCGCCGCGATCTGTGGAGCGATCAAACGTCGGCCGACATTTACGGAATGTTGCAGCAAGGCGTTATCAGTTTGCCACGAGCCGCCCAACTCATGAACACAACAGTGTCTACGGGTAAGGCGCCGCCGTCGCCGCCGTCGCCCTCCACAACACAATCACGGAATGCCCAACGTCAGCAATCGCCGTCGGCCTGTACCGTAAGAGATGAGCGCTCGTAGAATCCATTTGCAAACTCACAAAACAAACACCATCTGCTCATGTTTTATGTTTAGGCGGTCAACGTCACAACAATTGGATTGGACCACCAGCGGGATCAAAAGAAGGCACTCGTGACACAGAAAGTCCTCCTTAAAAAACGCTGCTAACAATAATACCTTCCCGTACTTGTTTATGTTGTCTTTTAATTCACTGTGTTTATTGTAAATAATTATTTTTATTATTACGCGTAGACATTTAAATGTTTTAACTGTATTATAAAGTATGAAAAAGACGAAAATAATATGGTTAAAAAAGAAACTATTACATTCACACAATTTGACTGATAAGATTAAAACACTATACTTATGGTAACTGATCAGATGAGGCTAATTTCTACATGATCTTTGTTCAGATTTATTTATCTAGATGCAATTTAAAGACAGCACCGACAAAAGAAAAACAGTATTTAAACAATTATTCGTATTTATCGTCTTTGAATACATTTAAGTAATTATTTTATTTTGTAAAACGAAACCGTTTATAAAACGGTGACGTTCGTATTTATTTATTATTCCTAAATGTGTACTTTCATTAAAAAGACATAAACTTTAATCTATATAGTTCGTGTTTGTTGTTTCGGCTTTTAATCCAAGACAGTCCAAGCGCTTTAGAATGGTTTTAAGGTCTCTTTTTTTTCGCTTCGTTTCAGCGTTTTATCCAACGGATATGCACACTTTTAATTGCAGGTAAGAAATTGTGTTGACACATCAAATAGATTTTTTTTTTGTGTTCTTAAGAAAACAATTAATTTATTTTACGATTTAAGATCAAGTGGCGTTGTCGAACAAACAGTTAACGCTAAACTTAACATAAATTTGTCTATTTTCCACTCAATCATGCCGGCGAAATGAAAAAGTTAAAAAGTGCCATCTAGTGACTAATAGCGGAATCTAACATACAGCGATTATAAAATATATGGAAATGAATTTGACTACTTTATATATAACTAATATAACCTCAAACCTGTAAATATAAATAAACCTATTTTCAAACATTATTATAGTAATGTAAATTTCACAACAGCATAATTGAGATGAGTGTGATTCACAGCAGCTGGTCTGCTGTTGAAATAGGTCCTGGAGACACTTGTTTATATCTAATGAAAGTTCTAGCAAAGGATGATGGGATTGATGTGTGGTTAACAGATCTCTCTCACATCTGGCAAATGTTCAAGACGCCAGAACAAATTATGGATGAATTTCGGGTCAGTTTTATCAAAACCAAGTAATAAAAACCTTAATAATTTTTTTTTTATATTACAGATAAAAAACTCTAATATTGAGACCAGCCTGACAATAATACGAATAAAGCTCCTTGAGCTACCCCAAACAATTGTCTTCGTAGATGGAACCGAACACAATTCAGATCTGAAAATATTGGATTGTAAATACTACTTGGAAGATATTCCTTTCTATTATTCATGGGCTTTGGAAAAGTGTATCAATAAGGAGGTAAAATGTGTTGCTACAGTTTAAGCTATGTATAATTAAACAATATCTTTTTATTGTCTAAGATGCTGCAAGAAGTTACAAAGCCCATGCTGAATCATATTGCATGTTTAACTAAGGCCACAAAACAATTGGAGCATATTATTCAAAAGAAGGATTTGGAAATTCATGAGTACAAATTGCAAGATGTCAAATTATCTCGAAGTATTGTTTAAGTTTCTTGCTATTGTACATTTTAAATATTTCATTGATTCATTTCAGCTGGAATCGCTACGAGTAAATTTGAGTCTGAAGAGTTTTGGAAAAAATCTCTGAATTCATCAAGATTTATAAATATGGATAACCATAAGGATTTATTACTGAAGCACTTACAAATCAGCATGGACATCGATGTAAAATCGCTCAATGTTTTGGATACACCAGAAAAACGGAAAAGGGAAGAAGGCTCTAGTGGATCAAATATTTCACCTAAACGAAGTCGATACCATTTGAACAGAGTTATAAAGAAGCGCAGAGAAAAACCGACTTCTGTCAAATACAATCAGTCGACTGACTCCTCATCGGACGATTGTGACAGTGGTTGACGACCTTATTTTCTGTATGCCACATCATTGACGACTATGCTTATTGTCAGACATTTCAATCAAATACAGCTATCAACGTTATCAATTATCATAAATTTTGTTAAATCCCTTATCGTTATCCTAAAAAGAGATTAAACGGCAACCTTTAACAATAACAAGATTTCACCTTAAGACTTGAGACTGTTTCAGAGTTAGTATAACATTGTCAGTTAGCCAACAAAGATGATCAAGGCATTCCTTATTGTTTGCGCATTCGCTGTCGCCAATGCAGATGTTCGTGTTTCGAATGGCCGCCCAGCAACTGAAGCTGAAGCAAGTGGCTATGTCTCACTGCGCCTAGCTGATTACGATGCAACATTTGGCGAGGGTCAATTCTGCAACGGAGCACTTGTTTCCAGCACTGCTGTCGTTACAGCTGCTCACTGTGTCCTTGGCAAAGAGTAAGGCCGATTTCTGATTTGGATTTTGATGATGTTTAAACCAAGAAATTTTCAGTCCAGCTGACCTGAGTGTTGTTATGGGAACACTGTCATTGTACACTCAGGGCGGTGACACAATTGTCCGTGGAGTTTCCAACATTCTCGTCCACCCAGACTTTGAATATTACATTTCCTTGGCCAATGATGTGGCTATCATCACTTTGGATTCTGCTGTCCCCAGTCATCCATGGGTTGCACCAGTGTCGGTGGCTAGCGCTACCCCAAGTGCTGGAACTACATGCGTCTTGACTGGATTTGGAGCTACTACCTACGTAAGAACTGACAAATATCATCTATTATTACTTTTTGATTTAAACTTTTTTTTCATTCCATTTGTAGAATGGCCAAAACTCTGCCACTTTGATGTCGGCCGATGCTGATATTATTTCATTCAGTTCATGCGATGCCACCTTTGGAGGCATTTTGGAGGCTGGACAAATGTGCGCCGGAAACAGCGCATGCACTGGCGATATTGGCGCTCCATTGGTTTGTTCCGGATCTTTGGTAGGTCTCGTTTCCTACGAATATGAGTGCGGAGAGTCTGGCTATCCAAGCATCTACACTGAGGTATCCGCTTTCGCTTCTTGGATTTCAAGCAACATCTAAATGATTCAATAAAATACGTTTAAAACGTTTCAATCTATTTAATTCTTGTCTGTTTTCAATTTATATTTGCTAAATTGGTTGTAAATTGTTATCTGCAATCAATTTGACAGGTTCAGTATTTAAATTTATGTAAGTGAGCTCATTGTTTAGTTACGCTGATACGGGACTCATAAAATGATGAGATAACCGTATAATATAATCCTACCTTCTTAAAAACGATTGATTACCTGTAGTTAGGTATCTACATATGATCAAAAAGATTTATCTCTTCAAGTTTTTAAAGTTTCTCATATTCTTTCGTATAAAATCTCTCTTAAACCCACCAACGTAGACATTGCTCCAAGATTTCCAAGATAAGATTTGAGAATGTCCATGAACTTGTCACGAAATTAAAAAAGAATCGTTCAAATTTTCATTGGAAAACTACAGTAAAACATCTAAATTTAACGAAAAATTTTAGGTTTTTTTTTAAATTTTTATCCCAGACATAAAAATTTGATGGTTTTCTTGAGATCCAAAAATCATGTATTTTGACACAAAAAGGTAACAAGGTTCAACTTTCAAAACGGTTTTTATTTAATTAAAAATTTAATTTAATTTTGGTTTTTTATTTATAATAGGTTCTTTAATTATTAATTACAAAAAAAAAACAATTTGTTTAATTAATTTATTATTACGTGTATATTTGCTTAATACAAAAACGAATTTGATTAGAAAGGAGCTGTTTTGTTATGATTAAAAAACATTAACAGAAATCGCACTTTGAGGGCGCATGGCTTGATGAAAAGGTACAGGGCTCTAACTCTTCAGAAGACTGTGCTCTCCCTCAGCATTTGTATATATAAGTATGTATATAGATTACAGGTGATAATATATAAAATGGGAATTAGAATACGAACCGAACAAGATTTACATAAGATTTGCACGAAATATTTGATTGAAAGATCACAGTCGCAGTGGGTGTGGCAATTGACAGCGCATGATCCCAACTGCTCCGGATGCTTCACGACTTCACGATGCTACGCTTAACATTTGCCTGAGAACAAGTACATCAACTGGTTAATTCTAATAAATTATTTCCTAAGCAGGGGCTGGCGAACGTCAGAAGCGCGCTCGCGTCCGCCAAGGCCGCATTGCCGGAG
Source organism: Sylvicola fuscatus (assembly GCA_026546915.1). NCBI lineage: Eukaryota > Metazoa > Arthropoda > Insecta > Diptera > Anisopodidae > Sylvicola > Sylvicola fuscatus. The sequence goes on from JANSTS010006613.1 coordinate 11,518, forward strand.
CACAACCAAAACAGTTACATATAATAATTAGGAGAAGCATCGCAGAACAGAAATATTGGCAAACGAAAAAAGGCGAGAGGACACAAAACAAAATTATGAAGAAGTTATGATGCGGTAAAGAAGATATTGCTTATGGTGTGTGATAGTTTCAACTAGTGGGCGGTGGCGTTGGCGGTGGCGGATTCTGCGGCCGCTTCACTTTGAACTCCACCAGCTGCTTCTCCTGCTGCTGATAGATGTGCGCTATTTTCTTATTGCAATTCGCTGCCGTCTTGCACAGTGTGTCCGGCTTCAGGGGCACCTCCGGCTTCAAGGGCACCTCCGGTTTTGTTTTGACGACGATAGCTGCTGGCGCCGGCGGCAGCATTGGCGGCACTGGTGCTGGATTTTTATGCTTCTTGCGCAACGGCAGTCGCGGACTGGATACGTCACCCGAAATACTGGAGTCGGAGCGCGAGTCAAACATATTTAGCTTCATGTCGAGCGACGCACGGTCACCACTGCACGTGAAGTCGCCGATACTTTTGCGATCTTCACTGTAGCTGTGGTGCAGCGGCAGCTCGTCATCACGGCCTAAAAAAATATTCGAGTTTCGGGATGATTTCTGTTGGGTGTCATAGAAGAGCTCGCCCGCCTGCCATGTGTGGTAAAAGTCCATTTCTTTGTGGAAGAAGAACTCCCAGTCGGTTAGGATCATCTCAAGTATTAAATTCATTGCGTGCAACTCGTCAAATTCTTCGACCGTCGTCTCTTCTTTATCACTGGATGAGTCTTTGTGCCATAGCAGATTTGGCGCCATTACGATGGATATGTTTTTCACCGACATTTTGTTCTTGCTCTCATTCAGCTTCAGTTGCACCAGAAACTGTGTCAAATATTTAAAATTGTAGTAGTTGTTCTCGGGCAGCTGATTGATGAGATCGAGCAGTCGGTTGCGTCGTGCCTCGCCAGTCGTCGTCACGGCCGTCGATATAAAACTATCAAACAATTGATAAGTCAACAAAGGCTCTGGAAGCTCACGCAGGTAAGTCTTAAGAATAGATGCGAGCACATGAACATCTTGGTAGTCTTGTGGCAGCGGCGGATGAACCAGACTGGCGTCCAGCGCGGACTTCATGCGACGCAGTTTACTTCCAGCTGAATCGAATAATATGTTTATATGGATTTAGCTAGTTTAAATTTAATTTTGAAATTACCACAGCCAACACGAAGTAATCCTTCTTCCTGGACGCCACGTTCTAGCAGAGAACAACAACATAGCTCAAGTACAAATGCAACGCGCCGACCCGTAACCGCTAAATGAACATCTAATGGAACTCCGAAAATGCGTTTGTTTGTATTCGATTCTGCAATAAAAGACAATTTCAGTCAACGATGAAGATTACACGTTCAATGTGGCACTTACGAAATACAAGATTAACCCGATCCATGACTTCGTTAATCTCATTAAGTGCACTTTGGTATAAACACTGTTGATGGCGCACATAATTAATCACATGGTTGGCAATCGACTCCTCCTCAGCGACTAGATCAAACATTTCTGCTGCCCACAAGTCACGCTCCTTTTCCAACTTTAACTCAATCTCCTCCTGCTCCTCCTTCAGTTGCTTCTCTTTAGCTGGATTTTCATTTGTTTTCAGTTTATTCTTCAACTGTTGATTGTCTTGGTGCAGTCGTGCAACCACGCGCTTCCGTTTTTGTATGCTTAGAAGTGGTGCCTCTAGGATGCCGGCTAACTTTCTGGTAACATCATTTTCCACAAGCACTTCGTTCTCAACCATTTCATTAGCGATGGTTTTCTCCAACTTGGCTAAAAAAAAACAACCAAATCAAAACATAAACAAAGCGTCTTATGGCGAAAAATGTTTAGATATTTACTGCAATCCTCAAGTACATCGTGCAAGAGTCCGGGATGAAGGTCCTTCAGGGCTTCCTCAATGGCTGTCGCTAGTCGATACTCATGCATTTTCTTGAGCCGCTTGTCACGATCCAAGTCATCTTGTGGTAATGTTGCGGCAGTGAATTTGCGCCCCACCTTCTCAAATAGTTCCTTGTAGCTGGTAACTTGTTTATCTGCATTGAGAAGTAAGTCATCGTTCTCCGGTGTGGGCAGTGTCGGCCTACAATACACGCAAAAGACGTTTTTATCGATAAGCCGCAATTTTTTTTTTATCTAATCTGCACACAACGCCCAATGTTGTCGGACATTGGATCGCCACAAATCTTAAGTAGTGACAAGACAATGGCAACATATTAAATATTATTACCTCGAGAAGTTCTCAGCGACCTGATTCTTCAGTTTATGTAGTTGCTTCTTCATTGTGACGTCATGTTTGACTTTAAATTATTCTATTCTATGACGTCATTGAGATATAAAAGGAGTGCGAGTTTCCTGAGCGCAAATTTTTGCGCAAAACAATTCTTTTAATGAAACTTAACTGAACAACGAGCGGCAGCCATTAACAAACTTATTTTAACAAATAAACCAACGCTCGGCGATTATTTTAACTTTTATCTACTTTTGTTTTTCATTTTGACAAGCACAACTCAAAATTTGTGAAAATTTTTGACATCCCACATTAAACGCGCGCGCGCTGAGCCGCTGCGCTAAAGCCAACTTCGAATAGGGTTGCCAACGACACCGCGCAATTTTAGCTGTCTTTAGTACACTGGCGACACGCCACGCGGTTTGAATTGCGGTTCAGTGGCAATTTTTTGCGGTAATTGAAAAGTTTTGAAACTTTTCATTTGATAGCGATTTTACAGTTGTTTTATATTTGTTGATGAATTTCACAAAATATACGGTAAGACAATTGACCGAGAATTCTTAGTTGGACATTAATTTGTGTGGTACGGGCAACTACTGATTAATTTTTAGCATTGACGTGGAATTGCCGATTTCACCTATGCAATAGATAGCACCTTGTGTGATAACTTTGAATAACTACTGATAAGTCTGTTTATTATAGATAACAGCATTTTATAAATCGCAGTTGGTGCCGAGACAGTGCCAGATTTAATTAATATAAAAACATCATTCAAAAAAATAAAACTTACTATCTACATATGTTTATTAAAAAAAACAAATTTCAACGCTTGTTAAAAATTAATTTTTCTTCGATATTATGTTGATAATTTTACAAAATTTGAAAAAGACAAATTATCCATTGATCAATTCTTGAAAGGAGCCTATCAATTTCCGGCTAAACAAACAATCTATTAAACATTATATTGCTCAATAACATCTTTGATTACTGATATATTTGGTGACTAAGTACTTAAGAACTGTCTTGCAACTCGATTTAATCTCATCAATGATTAAAAAAAAGAACCCGCGGGAACTTTTTAGGTATACCATATAATATGAGATTTTGTGCTCAAATAAATAAATAAATTGATAAAAATCCTTTATTGTTTGAAGTTACGCATTTATTATTAGTATTTCTATTTACTGTGAGTTTTGTGATAATTAAGATATATATTACCATAATGATGAATGAATAAGAGCAAAGAAAAGTTATTCTTCAATGCGAAATACATTAAGAATTATCACAAATACAACTCTAACAATTTTTAATATTAAAAGCAAAATATTTAAGAAATGCATATACAAACAAATATTAATCAACTAATTAGTTTTTATATAATAGAATACAATGCAAGTGCTAGAACTGTCCTTCGGCTAAAGAACTTCAATAAAAAAAAAAACAAAAATCAAATACTCAAAAAAAACTGTTTAATAGATAGAAGAGTGGATCTGGTTAAACAAAAAGGTTTTTGACCTTGAAGGAATTGTTGTTTGACCTTGACAAATTTAGCAAAGCGTTTAGTTGCATTACGGCAGAATAAATGGAATAAAATATAGTCGAAAAGAATACCATTTAAAAAGAAAATTCCGTTAAAGAAATATTTTCATCACATAAAAACAATTTCGTTTCGATTATTTACAAGACGTTTTTTTTCTTACTATACTTTTTTAAAGAGAATATCTTAAAAAATCTGATGTTAGGAAATACTTTTTGATGTAAATGGACTATTTGAATGTCTGATAAGAAAGTTTCAATCTGAGACAATGCTTTCGTGATATTTGTTTTAAATTTTTTTTTAAAGGTATGTATGATGATTGAAGATGTATTTTTTCTCTCCTACAAAAATAAAGTTAAAGAAATATGAAAACGATATAAATTTCAATAAATATAGAATTGTTTTATTAAAATGCAAAATTGTCAATTAATATAATAATTGTAAATTCAATATCACGGCGAACTCATACTAATACATTAAGGTATGTACAATTTAATCCTAATTAGATGCATCATAATGCAAAATGAGAGCATAATAAAGAGCACCATGTGATGTTAAGCTACAACGTGAACAACGACCAGGCAACGAAAACGATTCATTCAAAGACAAGGAATTTAGGTTTTCGTGTTGCGAAATTAAATTGAAAAACATTGTACGCCTAAGGTCTACGCGTCTGTTATCTTTGCCGTGTCTCAGTTATCTGTGGTGAATCAACATTTTATAAGGAACGTTAAAGTGATCGATAGCCGCTTATCAAAATTTAACAAAACAATAGACTTAAAAAATCTTAACAATAATTGCTGTTAAGAAGATTGCCAGAAAGCCGCCGCCGGTAGTCATTGTCGAATGATTGGCTGTAATCCAGTCTCTGAAATAGTTGACGTCGGTATAAATGCCCGGGTAGTTTCTGCGAGCGCATTCCCTGCCCCACGAGACGAGGCCGACCAAAACATTATTGCAGACAAGAGGCCCACCAGAGTCGCCCTGGCATGAGTCAACACCGCCGTCCCAGACGCCAGCGCACATCATGCCGGTGCGAAGGAACGTATCGCTGCTGCTGCCATAGCTGTCGGTCATGTTGCAGCGGGTGGTGTCGTACAGATTCACAGTGGCTATCATCAGGTCGTTGCTGGCACTTCCGCCAGACACGGTTGTACCCCAGCCAGACACGCGGCATGTAGAGTTGACTGCAGTTGTGGACATAGCTCGTCCGATCGTACCCACCTCGTTGGTGATGCGCGTGATATTGGAACTCAAACGCAGAATAGCAATGTCGTTTACTAAAGTATCCTTGCTATAACCGCTGTGAACTGTTACGCTGGACACATTGCGAACTTCGGTGGCACTTGTCTGGTTTGTTCGTCGAATCGTTCCCATTACTACTTGGATGTCTCTTGCTCTCAATGTCACCTGACTGTGTAAAGATGGGAGGTCAACATTGCTGGTTGAGACTACATCTGGTCATAATCATCAAAACACTTACGTTTGGGCGATACAGTGAGCCGCTGTCAGGACTAGATCCTCTCGTATCAGGGCACCTCCACAAAAGTGGCCACTTCCGAATGGATATTCCCCCGCAACGCGCAATGAAACCTGGTATCGTGCTTCGGGAAATGTGGCTAATGTCCCACCCACAATTCTAGGTTCACCTGTTGCAAGCTCCTCTCCATGGGCTAAATTGTATGTAATAAAATAATGAAAAGCCATTTCCTTAGAAATTATTATTTTTCTTTACCTAACACAAAAAACACACTTAGCACATACAAAATTTGAAACATTTTCTATAAGCTTTGTGACTGAATTTACGAGACTGTACTGGATTGGAGCAGAAGTGCGAATAAGCAATGGTCGTCGATAGACTCACTTATGACGGGTACCAATAAAGTATAATCTTATCAATGCCACTTTTATGTTTCGTTTTTGTGCGTACGCGCAAATCAATCCAAATTCATTTTTTTATATAAGGAACCATATAGATTAGAACTGAATATATTATATTTTGAATGAAAAGCCTGCAAGCCTCGCTGAAGCAACAAACATAAGATGTGTTATAATACAGTTTAAATTTTTATTTGTAATTTACCAGCACTTTTCTTTCAACAGCCAGCACCTGCCTAAGCCTGCAACGAAAAATAAATTCTTAAAAACCATCAATTGGTAAGTTTCCTACCTTCCGATTGTGCAGCATTTAATTTCCGTTTACACCAGAAAATATCAACACCTACATGTAAACAATAATCTAAAATTTTTATCCACAATGCTAAGAGTACACGGTATGGCAAAACGACATACGTTTGGCACGCTGTCGTCATTTTTACGTCAGTAGGCGATCGAAAAGTCGCCACACAAACTTATGTCACATTCCTGTTCAGGTAGTCATTAAAGGTTCCGTGCCGTGACAGGAACTGCATTATCTGTAAGTCCGCTTTCTTTTCTGCAGGGCGCCCTTACCATTCCGCCAGATTGGGGATCAGGAGCCAGGTCCACCTGCCCTTAAAGGAGGAGTCCCATCGTGTTTGCCATTCAGCGAACGTCCTTCTTCTGGCCTCTGCTCGGGGTGTCCCTTCCTTGTCATCTTCCTCTCTGCAGCCTGAAGGTCAATCGGCGGTGTCTCGGCAACACTCGGGACATCCTGTCGGTGTTTTCCTGTGTCTATTGTTACTTGAAATTGCATTAATTTCGGCAAAAATTTTAAATATTTCATGCATGTTTTGCATTTTGTTTTAAAAAGAATGTAAAATTGTTGGACCTGTTATTTTAGAATAACAAGAAAACGTTTTTTGTTGAGAGTTAGCTAAAATTAACCATGAGGTAAACTTTAAAAAAAGATTACGAAAATTTTCGCGACGTTCGTTAATTTTAATGCAGTTCTTATCTTACATTGGTCTTACTGCTCGCGTAGTTTTTATTCCTCCCCAACATAACCAACATTTTAAAAAACTTCCCTTTTAAATTAAAACGTGTTAATTTTTTTTTTTTCATTTTTGCCTACATTTGTTAAAATTGGAACACTTTTGATAGAAGACTTTAATCCTTCCTCTAAATAAGGGGTGCGTTCGCCCCAATATTTTATGCATATTCAAGGTCTCACCCCCTTTCATTTAATACCCCCACCCTTAAATGTACCCTTTGCCAAATTTTCAAAAAAAAAAATGGAAATTTTAGGTGCGCTTTTGTGATGCAGATTTCATTGTTTTCGATATAAAGTGCAATTAAATACACTTTTCATTCATTTTCATTACAAAAGCTGCAAAAAAGTGCCACAAATTAATAAAATTCGTCCAGCATTTTTGGGTCAGGCAGCTGCTTCTCTGTAGCGAAAATATGCATTTGTAAAATATTTCCAGTATACAGAAATGCATTCACATGTATCCACAACTCTTATTCGAGATTTCAAGCCGCTATCTTAATTTTTTGGATTTTGGAAAAACATTTCTAATATATTCCAAGTAAATAGAAGTGCATACACATGCATCCACACTACATATTCGAGATTTCAAGCCTACATCTCAATTTTTGTGGATTTTGGAAAAACTGATGAAAAAAAGGCAAGGGGTACCCCTTGCCAACTTTT
>JANSTS010006616.1:8655-18873 GCA_026546915.1 Sylvicola fuscatus
TAGACGTTATCTCATTGACCCATCTTAATGTATGCGCCTGCGCCAATAAACTCCAGCATATCAAAGTATGCATTTTCACGGCGCTCGCTCTCTAGTAAATTGTGCAGTTGATTCGCTCGCGCGTGTTTGATAAGAAATGTCAAAAGGTATTTTCTTAATACCTTTACTTAATATATAAAAATAATTGTAGAAATATTTTTAAAAAATGTATAAAAAGTGTGATTTTGTGTGTTAAACGTGCAAAAAGATGGTGAAACACGAGAATTTGGCTGCCAATTTTTGTGGGCTGTTGGCTATTCAGGGAGTAAAAGGTATAAAATTCCTCTTCTTTGCACCTTGCACCAAAATATATTGATTTTTCATTTTTGGTTTGTTTAAATTTTGTTACTGCACAGAAAACGCTATAGAATGGAGAATTCTAGGGCAAGAGCAAGATGGAAGCCTTTTAGCTTCGTGGGTATCTGTGTCACTTGATGAAAACATTTTGAATTGGAGCAACATTGGCTTGTATAGTCCAACAGAAAAGTCATTTACCGTTCTTTTCTCATTTGAAAAGTGCGAAAATATCATCCAGGCTTCTATAAACATGTCCAAGACTCTATTGGTATTTGTAGTAAAGCAAGAAAATGTGAACGAGAAAGAGCTAGGAGTTGATGAGGTTGGTTTGATTTTGTCGATTTTGAAATATGATTAAAAATGTGGTTGTCAACTTTACAGATCCGTGTCGAATCTTCTTCAGATTCGCAATATTCGCCGTTCATTGTTGAAATTGGTCAAAATCCAAAAGCCAAGCCATTGGAGCTATTGCAAATGCAACGATCAAAACAGGTGATGGTTCAATTTATGTGGCAGAGGCGTTCTACTTTTGAGAAGAATTACACGGATAAGTTTCTGGTGCTGATTCATGAAGAATGTAAGTCATGCTCTCTTCGGAACCAAAATTCTACTAAACAATGAATATTTTATTTAAGGTATATTACTTTTTACATCGCAACTTAAGAAATGCCCCTCAAAAGATGACGACATTCATTCTATAAATTCATCCCGAATCAATTTTGATGACCCAGCTGATTGGTATTTGGACAGACCAAAGATTTCAAGTGAAACTATTGTTCGCAATTTTATGTGGTCACAATGGGACCCTGCAATTCAATCGTTGTACTACATCCACTTGAAACCAGTTACCAAAGGATTACTGGAAAAGGATGAACAGTCAGAAAAGAATGTTAATCCAACATTGTCAGCATATCAGTTTCATGAGAATTTACCAATGGAGACAGTCGTAAGTAAAGTAGTTGCTTTACGCAAATAATTAGCATTAAATGTTGTTACTAATCTCAATGTTTTCAGCTTAACATTCCGTTAAATCTTCCCAAAATTCCCAACAATGCAGCCCAATCGAGTTCCCAATTGTACGAAGACGATCCAGTTCCACTTCGAATTCATGATTCGTCTCTAAATTTAATAATTGTTTCCGACGAATCTGGAATACTGCTGGTCTGCCACTACTATTTGTATCAGCCGATTAAGCCACCAGACGACGACGACGCCATCACATCAGCGCAAACAGTTCACTTTGCCTACTCAGTAACAATTCTGCACCACGGTTGTGTCATTCATTGTGTGATACCAGGAATTCCTTGGGAGAAGGCCAAGATAATGAAGCCGACTTTTACATTGCATGGTGACCACCACATGATGGTGTTTCAGCCGGACTTGTTTGTGCATCTGCTTGACATCGGACCTTCACATGAGCCGTGCTGCCACATTGTTTGTCCACCGTTCAACAAAAACCCGCTCACCCACTTGGTGCCATGCCTCAAATGGGGTAATCTGTCTTATGACTCGGCCACTCTTAATTTAGTATCAATCAACATTCCCAAATCCCACCTTATTGACGCATTCAAGACGGATCCGTCGCTGGACAATCGACTCTCTATTGTCCACTATTTTCTAATCCACTCCAACGACATGGACGTTCTCTCCGAATTGCTTACCATCATCATGGAACAACCACTGAACGTGGATACAGTTCCGCTGCTCAAGGAAGCCCTCATCTCTGGAGCCTACGCCGCCACTCGTAAAGGTTTGACCGGCGAGGCTTTGGCATTGATTAAGCTACTGCCGTTGACTACATCCAACACATCGAAGCCGGTGCAAGCAAAGATCTCAAATCTGAATGTCGGATTATCGCACGAAACTCTGTGGAACACGACAATGATGTTGCTGTCACCGCAGCAACGTCTGTCACCATATCGCTCAGACATTTGGACAAAACTGTGGGAAAGTCTGAATGAGAACAAGGAGACAGCACGCTTCACACCTGAATCAGTTACCGAGAAGTTGATGTTTTCGCTCGCTTGCTACCAGCCGGAGGCGCTATCGCGTTGCAGTACACCTCTGTCGCCAAGTACAGGACCGTCATTTGGTGATTTCTCGTCGGTGGCGCGGCGCAATCAGAACGACGTGCTTCCATTCGTCGAGTTCGAGACGTGCACTGCCACAAAACAGGAGCACGTCATTTCGGTGAATTTGCGTGAGCTGTCTGTGCACCTGGTCAAGCATACGGCCAAACATAACTCTGGATTTCGGTGGCTGAAGGACGCCACATTTCCACAGGCGCCATCGCATGTGCACGCCGTAGCTTCGCAATATGCTGCAGCTCAGTTGGAGCTGTCTCGGGCGTTGTGTGTGTTTGTGTGCCGTGCTGGTGGCGTCGATGCTCGCGTGGAGACTAGACGAGGATTTACCTTAATGTATTTATGATTATTATGATTTGACCGCCGCATAGACAATAATGTTTTCAATTTCAGAGATCAATTGTCAGAAGTACAACAATATACATTGTTCCACATTTTGGAGCGATACTGTTTGGCCGTTGAGTCGATGGCATTTCCATTGCCACAAGGATTTTCGTCATTCTTCACATATCTCGGATATCGAGCGTTGTCATTTGATATGTTTATGCAATACGTTGAACGGCACGTATTCGAACTTCAAATTGACGTTATGAAACTGATTATTCATGGTAATTCAATGTTATAATATGTGATTATGAATTTGCAATTACAAAATTTCTTTGTCTAGACATTGATGATTCTCCGGATGGTGTCAAGCGTAAGCTGTCGATGTTGGCAGTGCTGCCACGATCACGCGCCAGACGGCTTCTTAACAATTGGAATCATTCAGTGAGTCTAATGATAAGAGGGCGAGATCATGCGCTGAACATTTTATCTGGAAATCCAGTTCATCCTCGTGGTAGCGCAGGAAGCTCCCATCAGAAGAATCCGAATCCTGCTGGTAAGTGGTTCAGAGAATTTTTTCAGCGCGTAATTAAAGTTGACAAAAGTTTGCCGCAAAATCGACCAGTCAAATGTTGCGTTTGTAATTGGGCGTTTTGCATACCTTCAACACTTTTTGTCGCTATCTTCATACTGGCAATTGTAATTGTAGGATTCACACATTTCAGGTTGTAAACCTCTTATTTAATATAGTTTTTGTCAGAAATTTCTTTAAGAAATTATTGGTTTAAAATTGAATAATCTTTTGTTTTTGAATTTTTATCAATCGCATGATTTTTGTGAGATGTTTTTACTAATTGGTTCTGGGTTACTTACCTTAACATTTGTTTAACAGTTCTGGGAACCGATGAAAAATTCGCACCACTTGACACATTTTTAGACCTTCTAACGGCAAAAGCCAGTCTTAATGAACTGGACTTTAATCTGCTCATTGAGACGACCATGTCATCTCTGCAGGATCTTCGATCGTCCTAATTTGATTTCATTAACTGCATCCTAAGTTCCTTTTTTAGTACAAATATATTTAATTTAGTTTGATAATTCGTGTCGTTCTTTAAGAACCGATTGTTGTTTTTTTTTTTGGTTTGTTCTAAGATTTATGTTTCAATGTTAATTTGTATTGTTTTTTGATTAATATAGAAACTCATTTGTGCAATATTTATTAACAATTTAATAGTTAAGATGTGCTGTTTGTAATGTGTTGCAACACGACGAAGCCAATTGTTTAGAAAATTTAAGAAATTAGTGCCAAATCTTAAGAGGCTTCGGGGAAATGCATTTTGCTACCAATAAAACTCTTCTTAATATCTTGCTAACGGTTGTTTTTTGATAAGATTTTCGTTGTTATAATTATGTTTTAACATTTTAGATCGAACTTCCAGTGATAATCCGTCCCAATGCTGGATGAGCTGATCTGATTTGCAGTTCTTTTAATTCATTTCAGATATTTGTGATTTAATTAAAATTTAATTAAAAACTATAATTTTATGAATTTTGTTTTATTATTTTACAAAAATACATATCGGTCATTATTAGAATATTCTTCAATTATATTTTTTTTTTAAAGCTGTCAGGCGAATGCTTCCGACGGTTAATTAACTGAAACGGATTCAAGCCAAGGCAGGCAAATCGGTTACAAAATTAAAAATATGTTTAAATCTAATTTGTTTTTACATTTAATTAATTACTTTGTCCCAATTAAATAATGAAAATTCAATTGTAACGGTGCCAAATCTCAAATTCACGCAATCTGCAAGAAAGGTTGACTTATTGTTTCTTAAAACTCTTTAAAATTGGATAAATATTATCAAAAGCTTCATAGATTTCGCCGCGGACTTTGGCCCCCGTCAACACAACCTTGCCTGAAACAAAGATCAACAACACAATTCTGGGCTTAATCATTCGATAAATCAAACCGGGAAACAGTTCCGGTTCATAGGAGCTGAATTTTCCGTGGGTAAGTACCAGCCCCTCCAGTCGTATTGGGAACTTCACGTCGCAACTGCCAACCATATTTTGAATTTTAAAGTCTACGAATTTAGCTGAAAAACCCAGCTTCTGAATGATGCGGGCGTACTTACGTGCCGCCAATCGCGAGTCACCCTCACTCTTGGCGCCAGTGCACACCATTTTACCGGATGAAAAGATCAGTGCCGTCGTTCGGGGCTCACGGATTCGCATGATCACAGCGGCGAATCGCTTCGGATTGTACTCGGCGTTACGTGCATGCAGTGCAATCTTCTTTAGGTCTAATTTGCATTCTAAATTTACGGTGGAGACTATATTCTGCAGCTGCGGCAGGACACCGGGATCGGCTGGCGTCATCGGAGTCATGGGCGTGGCTGGTCCCATTTGCGAGTGGATGTTTTCGACACGTTCGCTGAGCGGTGCCATTGGAGACATCAAACTTTGCTGTAAAGATTTTTGGCGCCAAAAAAAAATTTCGTCAATATGGATGTGAAGTAATTAGGAGCAATGAATGTGAGAAGAATGCATCCTCGGCTTTTTAAATTACCGGCGTCTGGGGCTGCATCATGCTTTGGGGAGTCGCAAATGACGGTGTGTACGTCTGCGTCAGTTTCTGTGGTGTACTCATAAGTGCCGGCAGTCCACTAAGACCCGTGCTCATGGTGTTGATATTGCTGTGACCACCCAGAGTGCTGAAGCCGCCCATTGATCCCAGTGGGATATGAGGCTGTGAACTCTGCATGGATTGTTGTGGTGTGACCGGTGCATATCGATTGGAGTCCAATACCAGACCCTCTTCTTCGGCGTAGCGCATGGGTGTTCCGACACTGGGTATCGAAAACCCGGGGCTCTCTATCATCTCGTCCATATTTGTTGTTGTGAGGATTTCAGTGTATTAATTATAGATGTTATTGACAAAACGCTTGTGTTTTGAGGTTAGTTTCTGATCACGACAAACGTATGAGGGCAGATCGGTTCTCGCCAGCAACATTGCTGTCTTAGGCGAACAAACTCACATCACTTGGTGGTTTGTTAGCACAATAAATTAATCGCCTTTTATATTTACGGTATTTTTTAATAACATATTAATTTCATAACAACTCAGATTATAAATCTTATAACACAGACGTCAATGATATTTAGCAAATATATGATACACAGAATACTCATACATATATATAGATATATGTTTCTTTATGAAGATGGCAGCACTTATCAGCAAGAAGAAGAATATTATTATTTTTTTAATTTATCAAAAATGATTGCTTACAAATTTTCTTTGATAAATCTATGATTGTTTGGTTTTATTCTTTAATGATAATTATGTAAAATAAGATCTAAGAAGCTATTGTGACCACCTGGCAACCCTGAATCAACAACAATTAGGGTTAAGGTTCATTGATATATTGACCCCAAATAGAATCCACTTTATAATCGATTCCATTGAAAGTGTTTGCACGTTGCGTTGTCACTACTCCACTTCCTTTCATAAAACCGGAATAAGCTGACTTCGCAAAAACAAGAGATGGCTCTACTTCCGGTCACAAGTGATTTATGCAAATTAAATTCAATAACGTTTTCTAAAGGTAAATGAAAATTCTTTGTCTTGGTTCAATAAATTTAATTAATTAATTTTTCGACTTTTTACTTAAATCGAGACATTTCACGCAATTATAATTTTCTTTCTTGTTATAAGATTACAGTTTTGGTTGTGACAAACTTTATCGATATAAACTACAGCATTGAAGCCCTATCACGCTACACAAACGTCCCACACATTATTGTTACTCAGCGAAAGTCTTATAATTCTTGAGAATAGAAGTTAAGAGAAATGTTTTTGTTCTTTTTTTTGTTTTATTTAATTAATTATATGGTTTTTCTTTCTTCTAAGAGAAAACAAAGATTATGAAGTTTGTTAAAAAATGCCAATAAACCGTTTTACATCTGAAATATAAAATAAAAGCCCCCGGGCTAATTTACAGTATAATGATGTAAAATAAATGATGTTTGTATGTGAAACGAGGGAATTCGGCGCATTAATTAGCAGCTGTATTCTTCATTGTGGGCAGAGTGGCGGCATGCCGTCCGCATCCTCATCGTCTTCGTCCTCCTCGTCGTCCAAGCCCAGGTCGGTGCTGCCGCCCTTCATGTCGAAATTCTCGGGCATCCATGGCATTTGGAAATTGTTGGCCTCCTCTTCGCTGTCAGAGCCGTCTTTCTCGTAGCGATTGAAGTCGACTTTCAGGAAGTGCAATTTTTTCGTGTCCGTCGTCAACGATGGCCAATAAGAGCCGGCCTCCACTTTGGGAATTTTGAACTCCATACTTCTAACATTGTTGTTAACGACGACAGCGTCTGGATTGATTTTGTGCAAGAAGTTCAGTGTAACTTCGTGTTGTTTTTTCTCCGGCATACCGACACCTTTGAAGAACATGCTTTGGTCCGTGAATTTGTATTCTGGTTCTTTGCACTCGACATTTACTGTAATCAGTAGTCCCTCTTTAGTTTGGGCCCATTTAACTTGGGGTGGTACGGCGACTCTGTAGAAGAGACAAGAAATTACAGTCAGCACAGTTGTTTTCGTTGCGGCCGCACATTTTCGCATGCATTTCGCGCCAATCGATGTTACCAACATTGCCGACGCGAATTGTACACTGTTGCCACCTCTAAAAACATGAAGCCATTGCGAACAATTTTTTTTCTACTTGGAACAGATTTTTTTTTCTTTCGTTTTGCTTTCTTTCAATTGTTTTTCATGTAACTTTAAATGCAGACACAAAACCAAAACTACGGCGGCAAGCACCACATTAGTCAGGGGAAAACTATTTTTATCAGGATCCTTCTTATCTAGAACTTTCCGGCATCTTTTTGTAACAAAGATGGCGCCGGGCGGCGAAGCCCTGCGAGCACGCTGTTCTCGACAATTTGGCAAAATTAACACAGAATACTAGCAGCAAAGCTTCCATATTCTTAAAATGATTATGTCTGACCGGCACGCGTTTACGATCGATCGCATTGATTAGCAGCACACGCCCGATTTTGGTGGACACCAATTCCAATTCAACTTACCCTTCGGATGACATGTTTCCTTTGTATTTTGAGTTTTAACAATGAAAAACGGTTCGTGCGAGCTGCTTTAGACGCTTCTGCTTTAAGACGGTTTTGAGTAAAATTGGATTTTTGGTATTATTTCAAGTATTCAGTTAGTAACTCGATGTTTTAACAAATAAATGAACCGACTGAAAATCGCAACACGATGTGATTTCGTCAGACTGAGCACTTCAATTAATCGTTGCAATAGTATTTGTTTCTGTATGCAATCGAAATTCGCACGCACACTACAATTGCATTGATACAATTATATATTTTCCTAAAATTATATATATTTTTTATAGTACCTGTTCGAAATTTGAGAATTGAGATGTTCAAGGTTCGAAAAATGTTTAAAACGATCGTTTTAATAAAGAAAAAACATTTTTTAATGTTATGAATCCAAACTCTTTATTTCTATATGACAAACGCTGCAAACACTGTCGGCAGGTTTCTTTTGCTTCTCAATGTTGACTCTTGTTGTTTCAGTGCAACAAAACGGATTCTTCAGGGTCACTTTCTCACCATCTTCCAAACTCTGTGGCAACGGTTGTCCCATAGTTTCCGGTAAAAATAAGCTGGCAAAACCACCCAATGTCAGGAGGGCCCCCATTATGATTAGCGGGAGCACCAGCATATTGCCTCCCTACAAAGATTTCCAATCAAACTTGTTTCGTCTCATACAAAACCCAATCATTACCATGTGATTGATCATTGGAATAACAATCGGCCCAATCATGCCAATCACTGAGCTAAAGCTCATTCCCAGACCACGAACCACAGTAGGATAGAGTTCAGAAGCCGCCAGCGGCAGCACAACGAACGCCGATGAGATTCCCATTTTTCCAATACAGTAAAGAGTGAGCATAATTGTCTGGTCCTGTTGGACTAGAAACGTTGCCAGACATGCCACACCTCCAATGATCATTGATGAACATAAAATCCAGCGACGTCCAAAATAATTCAAACCTGGCCATAGGATTAAATACGTTGGAAGTTCCACTGCACCGGCGAGAAAAAAGTTCCAAATCTCATCACCACCTAGATGGAACCATTTCTAATAATCTTCAATACTCTTGTATTCACATTTTAAATCTCACCTAAAGCTGGAGCATAGTAACTCAAACCCACATAAACGGATGTGATCGAGAACCAAATGAAAGTAATTATAATTGTCTTACTTCTCATGTTTGGAGTTTTGAATAAATTCCACACCCCATATGTGGGCATGACTTCATTCACCGTGTTTGCCACCTCTTTGTTGAGTTTTTGTCTTAGAAATGTCTCAAAGTCTTCGGGAACAACTTTACCATTGATTTTGGCCATTGTTTCCATTATTTTTGCCGCTTTTTTGTACCTTCCAGTCGCAATCAACCATCGAGGTGATTCTGGTAATATGAAGAAGCAGCTGAATAACAATAGTAGAGGTAATGAGACGGCTAGGGACAGATATCTCCAATCTCGCACCAAAAAGACGATTCCCGCTAGCATTACCAAGCCGATGGAATAAGCAATGTTTGAAACAATTGTGCAAAATACTCTCCTTTCGGGACCGACCAGTTCAATAGCTGAAAGATTGGATTTTCTTTTAAATTTAAAAATTGTTCTAAATGATTTTATGTTATACCCAAAACATAGGGACTCGCCAATATGGCTGGAATAGTCAAGCCAACGATAACTCTTAATGTCATCCATGACGTCAAGCTCCACGCAAAACCACTCACAGCACAAGCAACCACCTCCAGTAACAAGTAAGCGTAGAATGACGGCTTTCTTCCCCAGTAGTCCTGTAAATACCCAAACACGTAGTTTCCTACCAGCCCACCGATTCCAAAAAGCACCAGTCCAGCTGTGGCATAGAAATCACGGTCACACACCAAGTCCCACTAACATGAATTCCAAAATTTTACTTCATATTCTAGATGATTGTTCTTTGTGGCACTAACCTCCATTACGACGGTGTTGGTGAACATCGACCGATCGTAGTTCCAGCCGCTGCTGCAGGGCATCGAAGGGAAGTGACGTGGACCTTCAAAGTACGTTTGGCTATACTTGATCAAATCGCTAGGGGTCCTTGATTCCAGGAAGCGAACGATTTCTGTGTAGTTACGATCGTACATTCGGCATTGAGCGTATTTTCGTTCACCATCCCGAAGTTCCATCGGTATGCTAATTAAATGGAATCAACTTTTTAAGGGAGTTTTATTTTGTTTTAGATTTCACCTTAAGTTCATCACCATTTCTGGGTAGTCCTGAATCCATGGTTCCAATTCGGGAATTCGACACCAGTGGGCAGGTTTGGCAGCGATAAAAAGTTGACTAGAAATACACAAATATAATGAATTATGATAAAACTAAA